>VSMD01044213.1:0-41467 GCA_008750895.1 Mirza zaza
ATCTACCCAAAAGATCCAATGACACTCTACAAAAAAGACACCTGCACTCGAATGTTTATAGCAGCACAATTCATAATCGCAAGGCTGTGGAAACAGCCCAAGTGCCCATCAATCCAAGAATGGATTAATAAAATGTGGTATATGTATACCATGGAGTACTATTCAGCTCTAAGAAACAACGGTGATATAGCACATCTTATATTTTCCTGGTTAGAGCTGGAACCCATACTACTAAGTGAAGTATCCCAAGAATGGAAAAACAAGCACCACATATACTCACCAGCAAACTGGTATTAACTGAGCAGCACCTAAGTGGACACATAGGTACTACAGTAATAGGGTATTGGGCAGGGGGGAAGGGGGAGGAGGGCGGGTACATACATAATACATACATAATGAGTGAGATGTGCACCATATACCATACACACTCATACATACCTAATGAGTGAGATGTGCACCATCTGGGGGATGGTCATGCTGGAAACTCAGATTTGTGGGGGGAGGGGAGAAAGGGCATTTATTGAAACCTTAAAATCTGTACCCCCATAATATGCTGAAATTAAAAAAAAATTTCTTCTCAAGATTTGTCTGCTCCCCAAATCTTGGTGATCTGTTTTCCCAGCCTGGTCTTCTGATGGAACACTTTCAAACCAAACATCCTTGCACCTGATGTGCTTCAGTATATATATCTAAGTCCTGAGACCTCTTGTAATGATTTCCAAATTTTTGGAGTAAGAAGTTATTTTTTCTTATAATAAGAGTATCATATGCCTATTTTAGAAAAATTGGAAAATGAAGACTAGTGAAAAGAAGAAATTTTGAATCACCTTTAATTCCATCATTTTATAAGACCCCCCTCCTTCTCATGTCAGAACATTTCATGGATTGCCCACAAAATGGTTTCATTTTTAGTATTTTGATTAAAAAGTTGTATAATGAACACAAAGTTACTATTATATCAGTAATGCTTTTAAATGAATTTATACTTTATTGTCATGATAATATTGCCATACTTTTGAATGGTAATTCATATATGGCAAGGTATCTTGCCTGGATTTGAGTTTGGTAATACCCATTCCTAGGGTTCTCTGTGTGTTCTGAATAGATAAACTTTCTTCTTTTTTGTGGAATATTATGTCATTGAGCTAGAATTTGTAAACTCTAAAGAACTAGACATTTAAATATATACACCTATATAACATTTGCATATCTATGCATAGATTCACAATCTTTTTATGGTCTGTGTATATGTATATTATGCATGTCATTTATGTAATCTGTGCAAAAACCATGTGGCTGAACTACCAGTGAAGATCAGTATTTCCCATCTGTCCAATGGATGCATGAGAATTACACAGAAACTCTTGACTTTTTTGTATGCCCAGCACTAGAGTAGCAGAGGACTGTTAAAGAAACAAAACAAAACAAAACTTAGTGTTTTTAGCAAGGAATGTCTTGCATGCTAAAAGAGTTTTATTCTGTTTCCCTTTGTCCCTGGCAAGCTGTGCAGCACTGCTCAAAATGCCTCTTTTTGGTGAAGTTGGGCTTGTAGCCAGCTTAATCTCTCCATGGCAATTCTCTGTGGACAGGCTGAGCAAGAGGCAGTGGTATGCAGGCATCAGGTCTATCTGAGGCATCCGAGGGAGCGGAGGTACAAGGAAAACAGGCACAATGGCTCTGATGCTTTCCTTGAAGTGGAGTGGAGACCCCATGGAATAGTAAAGATGAAGCTTCAGTGTAAATGCAACCTAAACTTTGACTTTGGGGCCATGATAACCCATAACAAAAATGCTGCTCCAGGTTCACCAGGTTTGATTACGTTCTGGGGTTGTGTAGATTAATTTGAATACTAGTAGGATAATAGAAGAGTTACAATTATTAAAATAAAAGTCTGCCAATATGCCTCCTCTTCTAGAGACTACTGGAGTGTGGATAACAGTAAGAATAAGCAAGTGAGAAAGTCAGAGAAGATAAATGTAAAGTGGTGATTATGGGAAAGTGGTTGTAAAACAGATAATAAAGAATTTAGTCTATTTCCTTATAGAGCTTCCTTCTTTCAGATTTTCCCATTGCATAAATTGCCCAAGAGGATTAAACTAATCACTGTTAAAGTTTCAACATATTCAATCTGTGAAGTTACTATTGATGCCATAAGGAATAGCCTGCTAAATTGTTAAGTGCCTATGGCCAATGAAATAATAATGAAGCTACTAAAGGCTTTTAACATTGTAATAAATAGCACACATATATACTTGAAGGATCTGTTTAATCAATGCCAGTTTACGTTCTCTACTAGAAATGATTCTGGGTTTTTGAGACAAAGGAGGAGACAAATGGAAATCACCAAGAACAAGCTATTTTTCCCCTCTTCTTCCTCTGGTTACCACTTGAGTAACTCAATGCCTCCAAAAGTTTGTTCCAGAGAAAATGAGTTCCACAAGGTGATCCTTGAAAAATGTTTCCTTAATCAAGTATGTTTGGGAAATGCCACATACTATATCCCTGTCTTGGGAATTTATAATACTTATGACCATATTAACTACCTCAAACATTTCCTATTTTAAAGAAATCCTGTTTAACTTTGTTTAGCAGCTAATTTCCAAAATGTATGTAATGAGATAATATTAAATATATTTTTAGATGTCTTTCCATACCTTCAGGGGAAGGGTGATATAAGCTAGAATGATAAAGGCATTACTCAGTTTTTACTGTTAAATAATATTTGCTTTTGGACCTTAGAAAGGTAATAGACTTAAGCAGTAGACTTTGTTGAAAGTTGAGATTACTACAGGCCATAGGTAGAGACACCTAAAGAGATGGTGTGAGGTAGTCCTGGCCTTAGGGAAGAAAGCCTGACCTTTCTTGATGGGGGAGTGGGAAAAACACAGGTTAAGGAAAGAGGAACAGATGCTCATACGTGTGTGCAATGGCTTCACTTTTAGGCTCGGATCTTGTGGTGGAGGATTGCTAGATAGAGAGGTAGTGAAGAAAAGTCAAAGGAGAGGGTCTTTTGCCCCATTTCCTCATCAGAATTCTGGGAGAACATGGCTACACTGACTGCACTGACTGCAGGGGTAGCATTAGAGTAAAAATGGCACTGTGGAATGTTTGGGCAGCCTGAGAGACTCACTTAGCAATTTTGAACCTCTTTTAGTTCTAAAATGGCATAGAAAGGTCCCAGGAAGTTTTGTAAGACCGATGAGAGGGAGGAAAGTAGCTAAGTAGAGAGCCAGCAGGCCTACTGCTGAAGATGAGAGAGGCCGGCCGCAGAAAAAGGTGGCCCATCTCAAAGGCCACGGCAGGATACTCTCCAGCTAGAGGTCCTAGTGAGGACACGGTGGGGGGCAGTCTCAGAGTTACCTTCACCACTAATGAGAGTGAGGTGAGGCTGAGTCAGCAAGGAAAGACCCCTGGGTCCTGTCTAAGCCAGGAGACCGGGTCTTGCATTGACCAGCTGCAGACATCCTCAGTGGCTACTATCAGGCTGACCAGTGCTCAGGCAGACAAGGGACACTGCTGAGAAGATCAGAGAACCTAGAAGACAATAATAGAACCTCCTGTTGTTCACTGCCATAAGGCATGTAAAGAGTGGTGTGCTGCTAAAAGTCTCAAAAAAATTTTCTGACTTAGAGCATATGGCGACTTCTGTGGAATAAATATACCATGCCTGATTTCAAGCTATCAACATGTCTCGGAACACAGAGTTGGGAAGAGACATGCATAACCATCTCAGACTTCACGTGAACCATGGTTTTTCATATAACTTACACATGGATGCCAAGTTAAGAAGGGACAGGGGGAGGAAATGAAAGTGTGAAAGACTCAGATACAAAGTCTGAATAGGCTAGTCAATGTTATTACTCTTTCCATCCTTGCTCCCCCAAGCTACCTAGTTGAGAAGAAGAGTATAAAAAATTATGTTGGAAAAACAAATCTATATCTCCTTTGCACATCCATGTGTAAAATTTTTTCACCCACTCCATTATTTGAACACAGAACTGTTTTACTCCCTGTGTTACCAGTTTATGAATTATTACTCCAACTATTCTTTATTTATCCTTCGTGGAGTTCTCGTCTATCTATAAATTTGGTTACTTCTTAGCTCAGGTTTTCTTTCTCTTTTCTTGGGTCTCTATTACTGGTGTTTAACCATATGTTTTATTTTTTATGCAGTTGTGAGTCTAGATCTCTAGCTGCCATCACCTCTCATCTCAGCCAAATTATCTCCTATACATTTCTCTTGGTTCTCTGTCATCCAATCAAACCGGTATGTTCAGAGTCAAATATGGTGTCTTTACCCCTCTCAAATCAGTCTCCACTTTCCTAACTTAATTTTTTCACTACTCTTGGAATATTTGTTCCTTCCTTTCACACTCACTTACTTCTAAGCAATGTGTCTCTCACATTTTACCCTTATTTTCCATTCCCATTGCCTCAGCCCTCGTTTAAACATTCATGACCCAACACCTAAGTAATCATAATACAGTCTGTGTATAATGATTTTTATTTTACTTAAAAGCATATCTTTTGTAAATAATTAAAATAGTTTATCCTAAAAAGTAGAAAATATAGTTAAGCCAAAACCAAAACCAAACAAAAAAGCCAAAAATAAACTCTGACATCCCACTACCCAGACATAATAACACTGTTTGTTAACCTCTTGGTCAATCTTAGTCCAGGTATTCTGAACACACACACATATGTGTATGCATGTGTGTGTGTGTGTATGTATGTGTGTGTGAGAGAGAGAATATATCAATCACATATCAAATATAATCCACATAACACAACCATGGAATTATGTTGTACAAACTATAGTTCACCAGCTTTTTAATTTAACAATATGACTGTTTTTCATGTTAAACATGTATTTTATAAACATGGGATCATAATATGCATATTATATTTAAACTTTTAAATTTAATAATATAGTGTGAATATTTTTCATATCAAATATACACTTCAAATTTTAACATAATATCCCACTAAATGGCTGTACCATACTTCATTTATTAACTCTTCATTAATGACCATTGAGCTGTTTCCAGTTTTGCACTATGAGACAATAAACGTAAATATTTGTGTAGGTACTATTTTATGGGTGATGGAATTATAGGTTTTTTTTATGCTTAGGCTAAATTTTCAGTTTGAACACATATGTATAGCGCATCTCATAGCATGGGATGGAGTCAAGGGTGGGAAGAGACTGATGGTAAGCCCTGGGCTGCAGACTTGGGTGTGGCATCAGGGGCCGGGTTCCATGCCGCTGTATTCCAGCATGGACCACAGAAGAGTATGAGAATTGAAATTCAAACCCAGCCTTTCATGTCCCCATGAGGTTATATTTAAAAAGGTTAAAAAAAAAAGAAAGAAAGAAAACAGTTGGAACCTAGAGGTCGCCTATTCTGGGCTTGAACACTTGTGATAGCTAGAACTCACAATTTTTCCAAAACTCCCAATTCTGTTTGTGCCTGTCCTTAACATTTGCAGGGCTCAGGGTAAGAGGCTCACATACCATGTACCTAAATATTTACAATACATCCTTCAAGCTAAAAGACAATTTCCTTCCACTCTTGGCTCCATCCCATGCCAGAGGGTACCTTGCATGTATGTATGTGGACATCTTGGCCAATGAGTCTGAGCCTGTATATTTCCAAGGGGAATATACAGGCCTGGGTACACACATTGGCATGCATTAGAAAGGAGACCAGGAGAAGTGACTTGAGGGTACATATAAGGAGGAGACTATTTCCAGCTGGTGGGATAGTTTCATGAAAGAAGGGCATTTAAACTAGTGTCTCCCACAAGTGAAAAGGGGAAGAGGGAGAAAGTTTGCATGAAGTATGGGCAGAAGCAAAGGAATGGGTGAGTGCTGGTGCCAGTGGGATAATCATGAGTGCAGTGAGGGATCTGCTTGGGATTTTGTGATACAAGGACTCATGGTGGGCCCGGAAGACCTAAAATAATGTGTAAACATGTGAAACTTTATCCCATAAGTAACAAGGAGTTATTGAAAGTTTTTGAACTTAATAAAAAAAAAATCGAGTATGAGAAATTTAATAAAAAAGAAAGTTTTGAACATTAAAAATGACATGATTGATTAGATCTTTATTTTAGGCAGCCAAATTTAGTAGCAAAATTAAAGGTGAATTATAGGTGGTTATAGTCTAGTGAAGAAACAATATTCTTTCAGATTCCCTGCTTTTGAACTTTTCCTTACAGTGTTCTCTCACAGTGCTGGGATGGAAGTTATTAGTTCCCAGGCCGTCTGTAATGAGCTGTAGAAAGACAAATGATGAGTTTAATGTTGGCTCCTCGGTCTACCATCTTATAGCACGTGTAGCAGATGATTAGTAGCAGTATCACCGAAGGCACTGGCCTTCAGAAAGATGTCCAGGCTTTGTTAGTGTAGAACTCAAACAATGTCTTAAAAGAGTTTCAGTTTTAAGTGATCTTGGCAGTAAGTTTGTTGGCAAGCGTTGTGTGTGTGTGTGTGTGACACTGAATATGCAGATTTTGAAAATCTGAACACTGTTTGCTATTTATAGTATTTGGAGAGGCAAAGGGAACAACAGCCTTTGTATTTCTCTGGGTCCTGAATGAGTTGATAAACAGCAGAGAGAGAAAGATTGCCTTTGGGGTCTAATTTTGGAATCTGAAGAACATTGCAAAACAAAATCTGTATACACATGGAGAAAATAAAATATCTAGTGATTACATTATGTTACTCCAGGCATAATTGTAGACTTTAAAAAGTACATATTATTTAAAAGGAAAACTATAATTATGATATTTCCATGAAACACATTATTTCCTGGACTACCTGTAAATGCCCCTTTGAGGTCATCTGTGGAAGATCAAATTATTGATCTAATTTTGGTCTATTGGTCACAGCACAGAGCTGATGGCTGGTGGCGGTCATCACCGACTATCAAATACATGAGGAAATGTCTAGGCATTTTTAGGGTGAAGTTCTGATATTGCGTAAAAGCTTTTCAAATTAAAAAAAAAGGATGTGATTTGGGTTTGTTGTCTTATCTATTTAGTTTGTGAAATTGCACGCAGAGCTGTTGAACAGTTGGTATTTCCCTCCCTCAAATTCTAATTTTATCCTTCATGACCTTGGGGACACACATCGTTTCCTTTCCTCCTTGTTCTAATTGTCTGGTCCTTCACTCTGTCTCCCAGCTTTTCCTGCTGAGCTCTCCCGCATGCCTCTCCGTCCTCCACGGCTTGTCATGCCTCCTGCCTACTCACAAAGGAAGACCAAGAAAGCAGAAGGCTGAGAGTCAGGAGACTGGAGCTTTCTTTCACAAGCTCAGCTTTGTCACTAACTAGCTGTGTAACTTTGGGCAAATCCTTTTTACCTTCCTTAGTCTCCATTTTCTTCCTCAGTACAAAGTAGAGCAGGGAATAGATGACCTCCAAGGTACTCTTCAACTCTGACATGTATGACTCTAACAAACGGGGAATATAATTATTATAATAACAGTAGCGAGAGATATAATTAAAGGGGAAGATGTCCAAAAACGTGAATTGTTTCTGTGATAATGCTACAGTGACAGCATGAACGCTGAAAAGACTCCACACAAATGTTTTCTTACATTTTTTATGAAGCTCTTTTCTTTCCATCACTCCCCAAACTGTCAATGGAGTGATTTCATCAGTTTTTTTTTTCTTTAATCACTATGCACGGCTGTAGTTAAAGTTGAGATTTCTCTGACCAGTAACAATGTCTGCTAACATTTCTCGTGAAAGGATATTCTGAGAGCTAGTTGCTATTGTAGTTACTAAATGCCCATGATTGCTTTAGACCAGATTTTATTCTCCATCAAATAATAAAAGAATCAGGAGCAGTTATCCTAAAATCAAACATGTAGCAGGGCATGGTTTACTGCAGAGAAACTGGGATTTGGAATCAGAAACCTAGGTTTCAGTCCCATATTCAACAATTAATAGTTTGTACCTAAGTCAAAATTGTTTGTTACTCGAAATATTAGCATTATATTTACTGTCTTCCCCAAAAATATAGTTAAATGAAAGCACAGTGCAATTTCTGGCCCAGAAATAGAGTAATAGTGGTATTCATGAAATGCAAATGATATTTTAGAAAAGTTATTAAGCAAAAACAAATAGGAAAAATTGGATTTGTGATCAGGCAGTTATATTTGACAATGACAACTTTTTGGTTAATGAGATTCAGACCTGAATGATTGGGAGCAAAAATAAAAAAATCAGATGTCATTTATTAAGAGAAGAATAATGGGCTTAGTATTAGAATATATGCTGACTTTGAGGTAGTAGCAAAAATATTTCATGGACATGCCTAATAGGCAATTGAAAATAAGGCCTAGAGGTACAGGATTAAAGGTCATTTGTGCAGAAATTATAACTGAAGCCTCATTAGTAGATCTCCAAGACAGAGTGTATAGAGTACAGGTTTTTAGACTTTGGGGTGAATGAAAATATTTCAGAGTTGCTTGTCCTGACCTTAGAGATTCTGATTCAGTGGTTTTAGGATGGGGCCTAAGTATTTGTATATTCTACTGGCTTCCCAGTGATTTTGAGGCAGGTGGTCTGTGCCCCATACTTAGAACAGTGGTTCTCAAATTTTAGCATGCATTGGAATCACCTGGAAGGCTTGTTAAAGCAGCTTCCCGGATCCACCCTCTAGGTTTTTGATGCAGTAGGTTTGATGTTGCACCATATAATTTTCCTTTCTAATAAGGCAAATGTTGATCTAGGGACCCCAGTTTGAGAACCCCTGGCTTAGAATATACTGACTTCACCTACATAGAGATACTAGAAAAGATTAAAAAACAGATGTCTGGAGGGAAATCACATTTAGTGGCAGCAGATGGAAGAAGAATCAGTGACAGAGGCAGAGAAGCAATTAAAAATGTAAAAGAAGAATCAATATGGTGATGTGATTGAAGGGAATGAAATATGTTGAAATAGAAGTTTTTATTATACAAGGCAAAATGAAAAAGTCACCTATTATCTCACCATTACTGGGGTGAAACAATAATAATAATAATACTATTCTTATAGGATTGTTAAAGAATTAAATGAGACACCGTGTCTAAACTGTTTATTGAAGTCTACAGTACTCAATATGTATCATTATTATTATCTTATTGACACAAGTAACAAAATTAGTAATTAGCAAAGATGGGGCTCTTCCTACCATATCAAGTTCCTAGGGGAGAGAGGATTTAGAGGAGAATGAGATAGTGGCAATACTGAGGGCCCCTCCCCAAATCAAAGCAAGACAACGATAGAAAAGAAGTCAGTGGATTTGATGATCATGTAGGATAATTAGGACAGAATCAGATTGTGATAAGATACGGTGATCAGGTGGATGTCACAGGTGTTGCAGATTTATTTGACAATTTGGCAGTAAGAGGAAGGTAGGGAATAAGATGGTAGATAGAGAAGGCAGTAGAGCAGGGGTCTTCAAACTTTTTAAACAGGGGGCCAGTTCACTGTCCCTCAGACCATTGGAGAGTGCGGCACATATTCCACACATGCGCACTGTGGGCCCAGGTCCAGCCGGGTGCTAAGCAGGACAGGCAGCGGAGACAAAAACACCCGGTGGGCCGTATAAATGTAGTTTGAGGACCCCTGCAGTAGAGTGAAGGCTTTTTGGTTTCCCCAGGATGGGGAAAACCTGTACACATTAAATGCAGAGGAAAGCACTGTAGGAGTTGGCTGGCTGGAAGATGCAAAGGATTGAAGGAGTGTTAAAGAGTGCAGTCGTCTGCAGCAGGCTAAAAGATGGGGCTCAGTCACAGGAGGGGTGAGCCCTTGAAATGAAGGCCGTGTCTACTCAATAGAATGTCAAAAAGAGGATAAATCAAGATAACAGATTTGTTGAGATGAAGATAGGGAAGAAAACTTCAGCTACTCATTCTATTGTGAAGTCCTTGCCTTCTTCACTTCCTCTGTTGCATCTGCCCTGCCAAATCCCACTACATGTTTTCTCAGCTTCTATACATGGCTGTTGAGTGCAGCAAAGTAACTAAAACATTTTTGGAATAAAGAGATTCAACCTTATATATTGTCCTGCTGTATTTCCCTGTTAAGCTCTCTCAACATCTCTCATGTTCTTCCAAACCCATTTTTCTACTTGTACTGTTTCACTGGGCCTTCTCTTCTACCACATACTCTCAGCAGATAACTTCTTTTAATGACTTGAATCTTGATTTTTTCCTTTTATTTACAAGTGTACAGAATAATCAGTTTGCTATTATCCTCCAAAAGTGAGCAGTGAAGTTGTTTTTGATATGATTATGAACTCACGGATTTAAAAATATTTGATTATGTTTTTAATCCATTGAAATTATTATTGTTTCTTAATGTGCAAATTATCCCATTTTGACCAGTAGGAAGTGCTTCAAGTTAAACCTTTATCCTTTTGGTACAACCCAGTAATCACTGACAGATTCTTTGCTTTCCAGGAGAACAAAATATTCCAGATCCATATTGTACAATCCTTGTGTGAGAACTGGATTCAGCCCTTTATCCAAGAAACTTTCACTTGTTTTTATTTTCAATTTTTTTAGAGATTATAATCTTGGAATTACAGTATGTCCACAATTAGAGGGTATTTTTCTGTTCTATTCTTGAAGCACTCTCCTATGGTTTCCAACACATCACTCTCTTCTGATTTTTATCTGATTTGTCTGGATGTTTCTTCTCAGTCTTTAAAAATGCTTATTTTTTTCCACAATCTCAATTTATACGTTTTCTCTGAGAGAGGATGTCTGTTGCCCTGACATAAACTACATCCATATGCCAATGTCTCCCAACCTAAACTACCAGCAGAGGTCGCTCTTACAACCTCTATATTCCTGATCACTCCTCATTTCTAATAACTCTTAGCAGTTTCTCCCATCCATCTGCAATATCGTAAATGTTTATTAAATGATAGATAGAATGAATAAGTAGATAAAGCTAGGTAAGTTAATTTGGTACTTTTTCTTCTTCATTTTTTTTTAGAAATAGGAATGAGGTTAAGTACCAGGAGTGAAGGGAGGGGAAAAATTGAGGACTTGAAGGTAGAGAATGCTTAGCATAATTATTGTAGTTAAAGTGCTGGGGGATTCAGGGAAGACCATCTAGAAGTGACCTGGCATGCTCTGTTACAGTCTTATATAAATAGTAAACTTTAAATTGTTGACAATAACAGGAATACATGATATTTAGAAGCTATAGCTTGGGCAGTTTTGGATGATGTGGAAGCTACTAAAATGCCTATACTCCTCCTGAAAATGTACCAAATTTTCATTTTCATATTTCTGTGATATAATACCTGAAAAATTTTGAAAACAAGCTTTAAAAATACCCTGTTTTTATATATGAGTGATATTATGCTTATAACATAATAATTTGATTTTCCTTGGCTAACTTCAAGATAGTGTTTTCAGGGATTTTTTTCTAGCCCTTAAAGGTAGTGTTTTATTGTCTTTTGGCTTCCATTGTTGTGATGAGAAATTGGTAGATATTCAAACTGTTGTCCTCTAAATGTAATCTCTAGATATTTACATGATATTCTGTTTATTATAATATTTATTTTAACTTTTTGTTTTTAGCAATTTAACTATGATGTGCCTAAGTGTTTGGTTTTATTTGAATTTATTCTACTTGGGGTTCACTGAGATCCCTGAATCTATAAATGTGCATCATTTACTAAATTTGAGAAATTTTAAGCTATTATCTTTTTTCTTGCCTTTTGTTCTCTCCTCCCCTTTTGAGGCTTTAATTACTTATTTGCTGGACTCTTTGCTATTTTCCCACAAAATTCCTGGTTGTTTAGTTTTAATCACCTTTCTCTCTCTTATTCAGACTGGATAATTTCCATTGCTTTATCTTTAAGTTCACTTACTCTTTCCTCTATATTTCCATCATGCTTTCAACCCTTCTAGTAATTTTTTTCTGACATTGCATTTTAAAGTTTTCATTTGGTTTTATTTTATAGTTTCTATTTCTCTGCTGAGATTTCCTATCTTCTTATTCATCATGAGCATATTTTTATTTATGTCATTGAGCAGAGTTGTAACAGTGGCTATAAAATCCTTGTCTGCTAATTCCAATGTCTGTGTTATTTGGGTTGGTTTCTGTTGATTGTCTTTTCTCCTCAGAATGTGCCACATTTTTTGGTTTTTTATATGTTAAGTAATTTTGCATTATATTCTAGACATTCTGAATATTATGTTGTGGAAACTCTGGATTCTGTTATATTTTTCTACATTTGATCTTGGCCAAAAGGACAAGAAGCAATTGATTTTGTTATATTTTTATGAAGAGTGTTTTTGTTTGTTTGTTTAAGCAGACAATTAACTTGTTCAGACTCAGACCGAAAACTCTTTCTCTTGAGTGGAAGTGCAAATCTTAATTTTATTCTCTTATCCTTAGCTGCTTTGCTTTTGGTTGCATGGTTCAGGAATCAGCCAGAGATTTGGGCAAAGTTATATAGAAAATTTGAAGTTATTATTTATGTACTGTTCTTTTCTAAAATTTCCCCTCACTTTTGAGTTGCTGTAGTTTCTCAAACTCTTTCTCTGGTTTGTCAGTCTAGGACCATGGATAGGTTTTGTATAAAGAATTTTAGCAACCCCACTAGGCATTGGCTGCCTGAAGCCTCAGGCTAAAAGCCATAAAAACAGAAAACTCACCCCTGCAGTTTCCTTTGCCTTCATCCAGATGTTGACTTTCCTCTTCCTTTTCTTCATTCTTCAGTAACTTCAGGTAGTATTTTGTCACTTTTTTTGTTTTGTGTTTTGCGCACAGTTTATAGTTGGTATCTGCAGGGTGCTGTAAGGTTTTTCATGCTTAATATGATAGAGACTTATCTAGCTATACTGGAAGTTGACCTTCAAGGTATATTCTTTTAGGAATAAAGTTTATTTAAAATTTTAGTTTCCTTTATATTTAAATAGTAAAATATTTTAATGAGAGTAAATAGATAATGTTTATTACCATCAAGAACACAATATGGTCTGTTTTGGTGTATGTTCCATGGGTGCTTGAAAAGAGTATGTGTTTGCTGTTGATGGATATAGTGTTCAGTAAAATTTTATTAGATCCTGTTAGCTGATGTTGTTGAGTACTTCTATATGCTTGTTGATTTCTGTCTAGTTGTTCTAGTTATTCTATCAATTGTTGAGAGAGGGGTGTTGAAGTCTGTAACTACAATTATGATTTGTCTCTCCTTTCAGTTTTATCAGTGTTTGCTTCACATATTTTGCAGTTCTGTTATTTGGTGCATACACATTTAGGATTGATATATGTTAACTCTTTGTATTGATTCTTTTATCATTATGCAATGTCCCTCTCCATCTTTAGCAATTGTCTTTGTTTTGAAATCTACTTTATTTCATATTAACATTGCGACTCCTGCTTTTTAAAAATTAATGTTGGCATAGTAGGAGTTTTCCCATTTTTTAACTTCTAACCCAGGCCTCCTCAACCTATGGTCCGTGGGCCACATGCGGGGGTTTTTGCCCATTTGTTTTTTTACTTCAAAATGAGATATGTGCAGTGTGCATAGGAATTTGTTCATAGTTTTTTTTTAAAACTATAGTCTGGCCCTCCAACAGTCTGAGGGACAGTGAACTGGCCCCCTGTTTAAAAAGTTTGAGGATCCCTGTATCTAATCTATATATATTTTATTATATGAAGTGATTTTCTTGTAGATAGCGTGTAATTGGGTCATGTTATTTTTATTCAGAGATTCTCTCCCAACCTCTGTCTTTTTATTTATTTATTTATTTTTTATTTTAACGTATTATAGGGGTACAAGTGTTAAGGTTACATATATTGCCCATGCCCCCCTCCCCCCTCGAGTAAGAGCTTCAAGCGTGTCCATCCCCCAAACGTTGCACATCTTACTCGTCTGTCGTTTAATTGGTATATTTAGACTATTTGTGTTTAATGTAGTTATTGATATGTTCAATGTAAATTTCCCATTTTATTTTTGTTTTCTGTTTGTTCTCTCTGTTTTTTGTTTACTTTTTTCTGCCTTCCTGTGCATTACTTAAACATGTTTTGAGAATTCCATTTTATTTATAGTGTTTTGAGTATATCATATTATATATCATTTTAGTTCTTACTGTAGGTATGATATTATATATACATAACTTAACCAAGTCTACTGGTGTTGGCATTTTATTAATTTGAGGGAAATGTAGAAATCTTGTTTTCCTAATCTTACTTTCTCATTCCCTCTTCCTTTTAATATAATAGTTTTAAATATTTTTATATTAGACAGTGTTGTAATTTTTGTTTCAAATGTAAAACATAATTTCAAAAACTCAAGAAAAGAATAAGAGTATATTGTATTTATCCATGTTTTTGTTTTTTGTACGTTCTTTCTTCTTTCTTGATATTCCAAGATTCTTACTTTTATAATTTTCTTGCTGTTTGGAACACTTCCTTAGAATATTATTTAGAGTAGTTCTGCTGGTGAAAATTCTCTCAGTTTTCCTTCATCAGAGAATGCCTTGATTTCTCCTTCATTCTTAAGAGATAGCTGCATTGCATATAGAATGCTGGGTTGACAATTCTTTTCTTTCAGCATTTGAAAAATGCTGTGACATATCTTTCAGGCCCTCATGTTTCCTAATGAGAAATTTGCTATCATCAGCATGTTTTCCCCCCTCTAGATGATGCATTGTTTCTGTCTTTCTGCTTTCAAGATTTGTTTTTTGGCTTTAGTTTTCAGAAGTTTGACTTTGATGTATTTTGATGTGGGATTCTTTAGGTTTATCCTATTTGGGTTTGGTTCAGCTTCTTGGATCTACAAATTTATGTCTCTTGCCAAATTTGGGGAAAATTTTAGTTATTATTTCTCTGAATACTTCTTTCTTCTCTCCTTCCTGAACTTGACAACACAAATGTTAAATCTTTTCTTATAGTCCCACAGGTTCCTGGGGTTCTATTTATTTATTTTTCAGCTTACTTTCTCTCTGATTTTTAGATTAGGCAATTTCTATTATTCTATTTTTAAATTAAGTGATTTTTATTTCCCTTTCATTCTGCTGTTTAGAACATCTATTATGTGTGTGTGTATTTTATTCACTAGTACATGTTAGCTTTAAAATATCATTTTGTTCTTTTAAAATATATTGTGTGATGTCTATGGGTTGGGCACACTCGTAGCTCTGACTTGGGCAGTCAAAAGACAATATATATACATATAACCAAAGTGTTTGTACCCCCTTAGTATTCTAAAATAAAAAAAAATTACCAAGCATGAAATGAAAATGAAAAACATAATTGTACAAACAACAGGATTTATAAAGCAAGAATAGAAATAACATATAGTATTATCCTTTGAAAATAAGTATTGCATATATTACATGTTTATATTTATTTTATATTGAGATTTTTAAAAACAAAAATAAATTTTTTTTGACACTTTCTATGTTTTTGCTGAGACTTATTTTTCTTTTATTTCAAGTACATTCATAATTGCTTATTGAAGCATTTTTATGATGTCTGCTTTAAGTTGCTTGTCAGATAATTCTAACATTAGCATCATCATGGCGTTGGTATCTTTTGATTGTCTTTTCTCATTGAGTTTGTGATTTTCCTGGTTCTTGGCGTGATGAGTGATTTTCAGTTGAAACCTGGACATTTGAGGTATTATGTTCTACAACACTGGATTTTATTTTCAATCTTGTGTTTTAGCAGGCTTTTTCTGACACCCATCTGGTAGGTGAAGGGGATGCTATCTTGTCATTGCTTGGTGAAGATACACGTTGAGGTCTTTATTGACACCTGGGAAGGAGGGTCTTCATTTTGCTGCTGGGTGGATGTGGTAGTTCAAACTCCCTACTAGGTGACTGCTGGTTTCACCCCTGCTTGGAGGAAGAGAGGGACCTCATTACTACTCACTACAAGTCCTCCACCCACACATTGGGTGAGGAGGAATGTAGCTTTGTTAGCACTGATTGCTGGTGAAAGTCCTGACTCTTCCCTATGCCTCCTCTGATACAAGCCCAGCGAGGAGGGAGAGGGTTGCCTTCTTGCCACCAGGTAGGTGTTGAATTCCAGTTTCCTCACACAGTCTCCATCCTAACTGGTGTACCCTCTGCTCTCCATTTTCCAGGGTCTTATATTTAATGTACATATAATGTTCAGAGTTTGTAGTTATACTTAATGCGAGGAATTGGGAAAAGTACATTTATTCCATTTTTATAGAAGCTGAAGTCTGAGAATTTTCTAATTCATTTTTTTATAGGTAGTATATTTAGATGACATAAACACTAGCAAAATGTAAAAAGTTATATTAGGTCACTCACTTTTTCTTATTTGTCTTCTGCCATATTTCTACCCCATTCCTTACCTATATTTTCTTTTTTTTAAATTTTTATTTATATATTTTTTATAAGCCTGATAGGATGTTGAAACATAGTTTCTTTTTATCCCTTCAGACTTATTTTATACACATATATAAGGAAATGATAAATACAGATGATTTTTTAACCCCTCCTTTTTAAAATAAAAATTCACCTACTCTTCATTTAGCTATAATATGTCTTAGAGACCTTTCCATATCAAGACATAAAGAGATTTCTTGCTCTTATTTATAGTTGTGTAGATTTCCATCTTATGAATAGAAGACAGCCTTTTAATGGTATTTTGTAAATTGTGTTGCTGAATTGTGACTTTACGCAGAAGTACTAGTATCATTTTATAATATATTTAATATAATCTATCAGTGTTTATCCTCAGTTACAATGTAAGATGTTTGGGGAAACTTTGATCCAGCTTGTGTGTTTTTCCTTCTAGAATAGTTTACATGTAATATGTTTATTTTGAAGATAAAGAACATTTGTCATATTCTTTTAGGGTATTGTGTTTTCTAGATGATCTCAGGGATTCCATAATTCTGACATTTTAGGAGAAAAAGAAACATGCCAAGTCTAATTAGGGGAGTTACAGAAATGTTTAGTGTTTTTAGTTATGAGAAAGGGCTATGCAAGATGCTTTTGGATGTTCTCTTTCCACTTTAGAAGAATGCCAGTAAACATAGGCTCTCCCTAGACTCTTGCCCTAGTAATTCTGTTCTCTCTTCCCCGTTCCCAGGGCATGTCTTGTGGAGCCTGCAGTCCAAGTGCAGCCCATTTAAACCAATGCTGTGATTTGTCTGATGAGGTTTTTCATAAAAAATGTTTTATAAGATTTTCCAGCCCACATGAATTAGTCCAACATAACCATCTGATGATAAGAGATTGGAAGTTTTTGGTTGAAATATAGAAAAATCAGTTCACTTGCCACAGATAGGGAACCTGCAAAGACAGAAACAATGAAGATATTCAAAGAGGTTTTTCAGAAGAGAATAACTCTGTTTCTAGCTTCCTTGGCATTATATTTGAACAGGGACTTTACTGTGATTTCTTCATGTGAGGCTTACTACCCGGCATAAGAAAGGAAAGTGTTAGGATTGTAGCTTTTCCTCCTCTTTGTACATGTGACCATAAGGAATTTATGGTGTAATTGGAGGTAGCTGAGTCACAGAATAAGGATTTGATTTATTTTAATGCAGTCATATTGTGAGGTAAAATGGTTAGTAGAGAGTATGACACAAAGTATCTATTCAATAAATATTAGTCAATAAATAATGCCAAGGAAATTAACCATGCTGCTTTGAAAGTCTCAACTTATTAACTCTTGATTGGCTCAATTGATGTGTCAAGACACTTGTAGCCAATGCACATCTTTTTTTCACTCACCCCTTTTTTTGTTAATGAAATCAAGAGTTTTGTTCAGGGACGTTGATCTTATCTGCAACTCAGGGATAAATCCTAATATTCTCCTTGCCAGTGTTTGTCTTAGGAATTTTGGCCTGTGAGATCTAAAAGGAATATTTTTTCCTCCAAAAATGTTTCCTTACATAAAAAGAAATCCTTAGGAAGAAACAGACCTTTCTCCTCCTGGAAATGTGGTAGCTATCTTGACTGAGCTTGATTGAGGACAGAGCCATTACTCTGAGGATGGCAGAATGGAAAATGGGAGGAACTCAAGTTCTAGATAGTGAAATTTAGCCCAGAATTACCAACTCTGGAGCCCTGGTATAGATAATTTATGTGACATAATAAATTATCCGTATTGTTTAAGTTGTGATTAGAGTTTTCTTTGTACCCCAAACTATTTTAGCTGATAAAATATGTTAACATGCTAGACTTGAAAAAAAATCAAGAGCACCAATAATTCATTGATGAAAGTGCATATATTCAAACACACTTTGGGCATGTAGATTTCAACAAATTGCAGTTGGATACTATATATAGTTTCTATTTGGTAAGTCTTCTGGGCTGAATAGAAACAAGGATTTTTAATTAATGTAGAATAATTTGATGAATATAATGTTTCAGTTTTAGAAGTTATTCGCAGATTTTGAAGAATGTAAGACATACTATTAGATTATTTTGCAATCTTGAGGATGTTCCTGAATTACACCTTTCTAAACAGCATCATTTATTTTCGAGAAAAGCTGAAAGAGTTGAAGGAGAGAACTTAGTTTATCAAGAGACAGTTTTCATGAAATTTTGGGGCTAAATTCATGTATTAAACATGTATTAAACATGAATTAAATACATGAATTCATGTATTAAACTGGAATTTGCAACTGTGTGATAAAACTCTGAATATGTTTGGAACAATTTGTTCTGTAAAACAGATGCTCCTTGACTTACAGCAAGGTTACACCCTGATAAACTGATCATAAGTTAAAAATACTGTAAGTTGAAAATGCATTTAGTATATCTAACCTACCAAATATCATAGCTCAGCCTGGTCTACTTTAAATTTCTCAGAACACTTTCAGTATAGTATTCAGTAAGTTACAAGAAATATTCAACACTTTGTTACAAAATAGGCTTTGTGTTAGATGATTTGACCCAGCATTGAAAGAGAGTATCATGCTGAATATAGCTAGCCCAGGAAAAGGTCAAAATTCAAATTCAAGTACAGTTTCTGCTGAATGCATTTTGCTTTTGTAGCATTATAATGTCGAAAAAACATAAGTTGAACCCATCGTAAGTTGGAGACTGTATTCTTTTATGAATTTACAGAACTCAAAGTTGAGAGTTATTTCTATTGATGTAAATCTGAAGTCAGAATTGAGTTCTGATTCAAGGACACTTGCATAGGTTTTCAGAACAATTCAGTTCAGTCTGTTAAATATCACCATTCTTACTGATTAATCATAGGTGATCAATAATTAGCACTAAGTCTATAAGTGTGGCAAAAATTCTTTCCTAGAAGTAGTCCTGGTTGGAATTCTAGCATTTTACTTTTATGTTAATGTGCCTTTTCATTAGCCTTGGAAATTTCACTCCTATTGTAATTGAATTATGATTTACTTCTATAGGGGATTATTTTGAAAAGCTGAAATTGAGAAAGTATCAACCAACAAGTCCATAATATAGAATTTGGCAGGTAACAGACATTTGCATGGAGGGCCACAGACAGGGAAAATGCCTTTTAGCCATGATATTATTTATTATAAGATGCAATGAACTTACAAGCATCTTATTGGGAGGAAGGATTTCATAAAATTTCCTGGTAACAATGATATGATAAATAAAAACTAATTTTGCAGTTTCCATTACTAGTAATTGATTATGTCTAAAAGACCATCAGTATTTTCTTTATTCAATGAGTGGTCTGTATTAATTTATTTGAATAAATAGCTATGTTTATTTATTTATTTAAAAATAAATAACATGTTTATGTTTATAAGTCACTTTAACAGAATCTGTTGTGATTTCAGTTTCTTTAACCCTGTTTTTCTATCAGTTTTTGTCTACTTCAAACTGGAGTTTTTGAGAAATCTAACTTTTGTAATTAGAGAGTATTTGCTGTACATGAACATTTTGTGGGGTAAATTTTATATTACTGCAAAAACATCCATGTTTTTTAATAGTTTTAAACAATAATTTCCATGGAGTATGTACATATATGTATGTTCCACAATGAAAAATGTGTATTCTTTATCTTTCTGCCTTCATGGATCTCATCAGTGTCATGGACTTACCTAGCATGTCTTATCAAATGCCACCTAAATGAATTATCTCAACACCTTTACCTAAATGTCCTCTTGGTACTATAAATGTGACATTTCTATAGCCAAAATCATTCCTGAAAACCACTCCTTTACCTGATATTTCTGTTTGTATCAACATCCTTTTCATGGTGATTCAGGTTTGAAACTTCTGAAACATTTTCTATTTCTTCTTCTCCTTTGCCTCCAGTGTATAATCTGCTTCGAAAATGCATTTTCTGCTTCAGGTGGTGCTTGAAGTCAGTCATACACTAAGCATTTGTTAACCCCCTTTCTATACTCATTACTGTGCTAGCTATAACAGGTTATGTACAGGAAACTATTAAATTTGATGCAACAAAAGCACAGAGGATCATACCTAGGTGGTCTCTCCAATTTCCTTGTCTGCCAGGATAAAAGTACTAACATTAGCTTGTTCAGGAAGTAGTCACCATATGCATACATATGACACCATTTTATTCAGTAGAGTGAATGAGTTAGATGCCTAATTTGTAGGAGGAATCTAGTGCAAGAATCTCAGCAGTTTGAAAATGTGCATAAAGTGTAGTAACAAGAAATCACAGATCAGAGTAACTCACACAGGACTATCTATTACTACATACGATATGTACTCATTTTACAGTAGAGTGTAGATCTTAGATCAGGTCCATTAGCGTTCTTTGCTCCCCCTCAAAAGATAATCATGGATATGGGTATGGGTAATATCTTTCTTCCCTCCTGCCTGAAAGAGCTTGGATCATGTAGATAGAACACCTTAACTTTTGCATCTAGTACCAATTACAGGCCATGATTTGAAAACTATCACTTACCAAATCTCTTTTTGTTCTTTTTTTTTTTTCTTTTGAAACAGAGTCTTGCTCTGTCACCCCAGCTAGAGTGCAGCGGTGTCATCATAGCTCACTGCAGCCTCAACTTCCTGGACTCAAGCGATCCTTCTGCCTCAGCCTCCTGAGTAGCTGGGACTACAGGGACAGCCTGGCTAATTTTTCTATTGTTTGTAGAGATGGGGTCTTGCTCTTGATCAGGCTGATCTGGAATTCCTGACCTCATGCAATCCTCTGCTTCAGACTACCAGAGTGCTAGGATTACAGGCATGAGCCACCGTGCCTGGCCTACCAAATCTCTTTTTAAATTAATTTTTGTTCTTCTTACCAACTACTCATGCCATTGACTGCCAGCCTATGTAGATGATCAGAATTCAACATGGCAATTACTAGGACAGTGATATTCAGTGAGATCCATGGTAGTACATAGAATTGGCATGTCTTCTTTGAAGCTTTGAGATAGTGGAGTGGGGATCAAATTGACACAACACCTGAATGACTCTTACAGACAAGTGTGAATCATCCAGTGGAAAGAAGTTGAGAAGAGTAATTCAGTCAGAGAAAAGTAAAGCCTTGGAGATATGAGAGAGCATGGCACTTTCAGAGAACTACACATTGAGACATGGAACATAGTGCTTGAAGTGGGAGAAGGGGAGTATAAACGATACTGGACTGAACTAACTGGGTTTCCTGGACCAGAACATGAGGTTCCTGGTATGCTATGCTCAAGAGTTCCTGAAGGCTATAGGAAACATGGAAAGGACTTAATGGAGTGATGTGATATGACCTTATATATATTTTCCAAAGATCATTGCAGCGGCTTCTAAGATAATGGGTTATTAGAGATCAAGAAGAGAAGTAGGCATGCACTTAGGAGGCTGTCACAATAATCTACATGACACATTTCAGTATTGGATGACTGTAGTGTCCTTGAAAATGAAAGTTTTCAAGAGACATAAAGACCATAGGATCAATTGATTTTGGTAGTTCAAGGACTATAAGGAATGAGAGACAGTGAGTTTCTGGCTTAGGCAACTGAGCAAATAGTGTCACAATTCTGACTACAAATGACTGACCAAGGGCCCTGCCTGATTCATCATGGCCAGATTTTCAGAGAGGCAGCCAAGCAAGATGATGAGCAAAGGTCCCTGGGTTTGGTGGCCATCACAGAATTTCAGGAGTAATCTCAGTGAAGTATGGGGTGGTGTGGGAAAATGTAGGCCAAATTAGAAGGGCTTCAAGGAGTGCATAAGAATAAGGAATTGAAAACATTGGGTTTAGACCAGCTTTATTGCTAAACTTTTGGCAGAGAGAGAAAGAGAGGAAGGTGAAACATGATGACTGATGGAAGGAATAACAAGGTAAAGGGAATTTATAAATTTCCTTCATAAAATAGAATTTATAATTTCTTTTTATAAAATAAAATTATAATGCATTAAAAAATTATACATGTGATTTAAGATGCTGTAGACAGAGGAAGCAGAGAGAGGTTGGAGACCAAAGAGGAATTAGAACAATTAAAGAAATATGGACCCAGAAGTAGAAAGGTATAGAGATAATAATCAAAGTGGTGGGTTTAGATAGACTTGGGAAAAGTGACTATGAATGAACCCCTTTCTCTAAGACAGGAGGGATAGAGAAGATCATGTGAGAAGAAGGGATTTTATATGAGGGTGTGACAATGGAAGAATTTTGAGGTGGAGAGACAAGAAGTCAAAGTAGTTCATGTGAAGAGTGTTCATCTCCCTGGGACAATAACTTCAGGCCCACGGAAATGGTTTGGGTTAGCAGTTGAGCGGAATATGGTACGAGCCAGCGAGTGATGACAGACAGCATAGTTGTGCACGAGCAAAAATCTTCTTCAGGGTTCAGCTACCTGTTAGGGACACTCAAGAAAGATGAGGGAAAGACCAAGAGAGCGGTCTGATTGTATTCTCCTTACCACTCATTTCTTATGGTCTGCATCTGCCCTGCGTAATATCTATTTCCCAACTCATTTGTGTTTTCCAAGTTTATCAGCCGCTATGTCTGAACAGCCAAACACAGTGCTTACAGATTGAGAGTACCTGTGAAGAAACAGAGCAGCAGAGCAGTGGAGGAGAGCCGGGACAGTGCTGGATAAGGAATCTTCCATCTCCCAGACACATCAAGGTCTGGCTGCTTCCTGGACGGAAAACTTTTACTTTTTCCTGCCTCTGCATTTTTGCTTATGTCTCTACCAGAATTTCCTTTTTTTTTCCCCATCTGGAAATGCAACATGTCAGACTTAGATTAAATGTTCCCTCTTGGAAGCTTTCTCTGGTTCTTTCCTCTAGAATAGATCTCTTCTGAATGTCTCAGGTACTATGCACAACATTTAGGAACTTCATATTTTGTATTATTTTATTGGTTTTTATTTTTTATTTATTTTATGAATAAAGATGTCTGCCATCTTTGTTAAGTTTGTGTGATCTTGGGGATAGGAAACATGTTTCAAATTTCTTTGATCTTAGGCTAGAAACTATCATAAAGTAAATGCTCAATAATATTTAACTAAAAATACACAAAATAAACAAAAGAGAGCTGCCAAATGATAAATATCTTTCAGAGGCAATGACATGGTGAAAAAACACACAGACTTTGAAGTTAGGCAGCCCTGAATTCCAATCAGTTTGTAATCAGATTACTAGCTGTGTGATCTTAAACTAGCTTCTTAACCTCTTTGAGCGTCCACATTTTTAATCATAAAATGGAGTTCATAATAACTGCATTGCAGACTTAAGGAAGATTAGAAATAATATAAATCATCTAGAAAAAAGCTTGGCATGTAGTAAATACTCATTAAACAATAGTTATTATTATTATTATTTTTGCTTTATTGTCTATTATACTTAAAATGTAAGTAACGGAGTTGTCAAAACCCAAATATGCACCATATAGCCTAAATAGTGATGAGAGGAGGTTAAAAACAAACTATTTTTTCTTTTTTGAGACACAGTCTCACTCTGTTGCCTGAGCTAGAGTGCCGTGGCATCAACCTAGCTCACAGCAACCTCAAATTCCTGGGCTCAAGCAATCCTCCTGCCTCAGCCTCCCAAGTAGCTGGGACTACATGCATGTGCGACCATGCCCAGCTAATTTTTTCTATATATTTTTAGTTGTCCAGCTAATTTCTTTCTATTTTTAGTAGAGAGGGGGTCTCACTCTTGCTCAGGCTGGTCTCGAACTCTTGAGCTCAAGAAATCCTCCCACCTGGGCCTCCCAGAGTGCTAGGATTACAGGCATGAGCCACTGCGCCCGGCCAAAAACAAACTATTGACATGCTTTAAACTGAGCTGGAGGAAGCACAAAATATTCTATTTATAATCTGGCCTTGGATCCAGTAAGCAACTGACCATAAGCTGCTGGGTAGATGCACCACGAGGCCATCAGGTGCATCTACTACTCACTTCACTGCTCACCGCGAGTGCTTATCCAAGGGTCTATATGGTACAAACCACACAAAAATGGCTCCATGCACAAATGGTCTGGGTTTCACTTCATTCAGTTTGTAGAGTTTAGCATCACCAATCTGTCACAGGGAATAATCCTACCCTTAACCAGATGGAGGGATCAGTTCACCAAGTATCGTCTCATTCCCATTTCTAATGACTATAATTACTTGAAGTAATCTTTCTATCAAACAAACATCTTTTACACTAAAAATGAAGCTCATGGTTAATTTGGAGGAAGACTTTGCCCAGGAGTTCTGCAACTAGTGAATGTCTTGTTAGGTGACCAGCAGGGAACTGAGGGCCTGCCACTCGAAGTGAAAACAGGCCACAGTGCAACAGCAACCACTTGAGTAATTGGATGTGTATATTCAGGGAGCCACAAGGTTGCCAAGGAGAAATGCACCATGATGGGCTGTTTAGAATATAAGTATTTTAGGGAGAGTAAAAAATATCCACTTCTATTTTGCCACGCATTTGTAAATATCTTTCTATCCCGGGATGAAAGATTATATGCAAGCAAATATGCTAGTAACTCTTTTCAAAAAACACTTGACTAAATTTGGCTAAGAAACTTAACATTGTCAGGGAAGTTGCTGCAAATGATGTGCTTCTCTTTGCTATTATCAAACAGTCCTGGGGTGGCTAAACCATGCTCTCTTTTTTGGAAGGTGTGAGAGTAGGGACGTGGGTGCACCAAGTTCTGTGAGTAGAGTGTCAGAGCTGGTAATAATAACCTGGAAGACACAAGTGTAGCAGGTGCTGATGGTGTTTTCAGCATCAGATCACCCCCTAGGCTCCCTCATTCCTAGGCTCATTTCTTGACTGTCCCCTTTGCATACTGTCTGTTTCAGTTGTTTTCAGCTACCTGCAGTATCTACAGTAGGCCATCTTTCCTTTATCTCCTATGGTTCCCTTCTGTATGTTGTTTTCTTTGCCTGAACACACCTGCTGAACTTTCCTTCTGGGTAATTCCTAGTTTTCCTTCAAGTCTCAGCTCTGACATCACTGTCTTTAGAAAGTCTTCCCTGAACACATCCTAAGATGCCTCTTCTCTGTTCTTTCATACCACCTGATATTTCCCAGGTAAGCACTTGTCACATTATGTATTACCTGCTTATTTGTTTTTCTCCTCATTAGTCTGAAACTCCTTGAAGGCAAGTGCTGGATCTTATTCACAGTGAGATCCTCGGTACCCAGCAAGTTACTTGGGACTTAACAGGTGAGCAATAAGTGTTTGTTTAACAGTTGAATGAATAAATAAATAAGGGTACTTTCCCTGTAGCCTAAAAATACCAAAAATAGACATTGATGCTATAGAAATAGACATGCTGCTAAAGAAATCAGACACGATGGAAGTGAAACAAAATATTGGGTGGAAAAGTTTTGCTTTAAAAAATCATTTTATGTTAAAAGAATATTAATGTATGCAATGTTTTAAGAACAACATAAAGAACTTTATTTCTGGAGCCATTTGAGACTAACTTTCTGGATGTGTCATCATCTCTAAATACTTTATTTTGTATTTTAAAAAATGAGGGGACATTTTACAACATAACACAATACCAAGAATCAGAAAATTACTTGGATCACTATTTAATCCATAGGCCTCATTCCATTTTTGCCAATTATGCCAATAATGTCCTTTAAAGGAAATGGTCAGCCCAGAATCAGGGGTTGCATTTAGTCTACTTCAGTTTGGAATAGCTCTGCAGCCTTTCCTTGACTGCCATTACTTGACACTTTTAACAGGCTAGTTTTCTTTTTGGTAGAATATCACTTGTTCTAAATTTGTCAGATGTTTTTCATGATTAGGTTAAGATTAGATTGAACTGGAACATCACAGGAACGATGTTAAATTTTTATCTCTGCATCATATTAGATGGCTCACAATTTTGATTTGCCCTATGATTGTTGGTGGTAGCATTCATTACTAGAGTAAGGTGCTGTTGAGCAACCTTCTGCACTGCAAAGTGATTCTTTGTTCTCCTGTCTTAATCCATTTTTGTTGCTATAATAAAATATCTTAAACTGGGTAATTCATAAACAGAAGGAATTTATTGCTCACACGTTTGGAGGCTGGGAAGTCAAGATCAAGGTGCTGGCAGATTCAGTGTTTGATGAGGACCTGTTCCTCATAGATGGTGCCTTCTATGTGTCTTCTCATGGCAGAATGGGTGAATAAGTGCCCTCAGTACTCTTTTATAAAGGCATAAATATTAATACCATTCATGAGAGTGGACTCCTCATGACCTAATCACCTCCTGAAGGCCCCACCTTTTAATATCATCATCGTAGATATTATGTTTCAATTTACAAATTTTGGAAGGACACAAACATTCAGATCATAGCATCCCCTTGTAATTCATTACTTTCCCTATTTATTTTGATACACAAATTGGCCCATAGTTAGCCAATGGGAGCCCCTTCTAACTAACTTTTGTGTTCCTTTGACATGTCCTCGTAATGATTTGAGCATTCCTTACATTCTGGCACAAGAAGGAATTCTAAGTTCATCTTATACTTTCCCTGATACAGCACTGGAATCAGTCATTTCTCCATGGAGTCCTGTTTCTCCTTAGTGGAAAATGTAATTCATGGTGTTATGATCTTTATGCTGGTTGTATTATTTATACTACTTGTGCTCACTGCCATTGGGTGTTTCTGTGCCATGTCCTCTCAGTGGACAGGTCTAAAGAAGTTATAAAAATTGCATTTATATCTACATGTATTTATTTACTTACTTATTTTTAATTTTTTTTTTATTTCAGCATATTACAGGGGTACAAATGTTTAGGTTACATATACTATCTTTGTCCCACCTGAATCAGAACTTCAAGTTTGTCCATTGCACACCACACCCATTAGGTGTCACAAGAATGGAAAAACAAGCACCACATGTACTCACCATCAAATTGATATTAACTGGTCAACACTTATGTGATCAACACTTATGTGCACATACAGTAGTAACATTCATCAGGTGTCAGGCAGGTTGGAGGAGGGAGGAGGGGATGGGTATATATTCAATTTTTTTAAATTTCAAAATATTAAGGGGATACACATATTTTTGTCACACAAATACATAGTATAATGCTTAACTTGGGGTTTTTAGTGTGCCTGTCACTGGAATATTGTTCATTGTACCCAATAGGTAAGTTTTTATCCCTCACCCACTTATGCTCTCCTTTCTTCTTGGTTTCCAATGCCCTTTACATCTTTTTGTGCCCATGTGTGCCCATTGTTTAGCTCTCAATTATTGGTGAGTACATGTAGTGAGATACTTTTCCATTCCTGAGATACTTCACTTAGGATAATGGTCTCCAGTTCCACCATTCCTTTTTATAGCTAAGTAGTACTCCATGGTGTGTGTGTGTGTGTGTATCACATTTTCTTTATCCATACACGAATTGATAGGCACTTAAGTTGATTCCACATCTTTGCAATTGTGAATAATGCTGCAATAAACATTCGAGTGCAGATGTCTTTTTGGTAAAATGACTTCTCTTTCTTTGGGTTGATACCCAGTAGTAGGATTGTTGGATCAAATGGTAAGTCTATATTTATTTCTTTAAGGAATCTCCACACTGTTTTCCATAGGCATTGTACTAATTTGCAGTCCCACCAACAGTGTATAAGTGTTACTTTCTTTCTGTATCCATGCCAGCATTTATTGTTTTTCTTGACTATAATATTTAATAATAGCCATTCTGACAGAGGTAAAGCAATAGCTGTTGTGGTTTTAATTTTCATTTCCCTGAGGATTACTGATGTTGGGCATTTTTTCATGTTTGTTGGCCATTTATTCCACAGCATTGAGAAAGAGAGAATCCTCCATACTCATTCTAGGAAGCCAGTATCACCTTAATAACTCATTCTATGAAGCCAGTAGCACCTTGATACCAAAGCCAGGAAAAGAAATAACAAAAAAAGAAAACTAGAAACCAATATCCATTATGAACATAAATGTAAAAATCCTCAACAAAATACTAGCAAACCAAACTCAACAGCATATCAAAAAGATATATAATTCACCATGATCAAATGGGTTTGATCCCAGGGATACAAGGATGGTTCAACATATGTAAATCAATAAACGTGATTCACCACATAAACAGAAGCAAAAACAAAGACCATGTGATCATCTCAATGGAAGCAGAACAAACATTTAGTAAAATACAGCACCTTTTCATGATAAAAACCCTCAACAAACTATAACTAAAAGAAACATACCTGAAATTATAAAAGCGATATATAACAAACCCATAGCCAACATCATATTGAATGGAGAAAATTTGAAAGCATTCTGCCTAAGAATTGGAAGAAGACAAAGGTACCCACTATCATCATTTCTTTTCAACATATTATTGAAAGTCCTATCCAGAGCAATTAGGCAAGAGAAATAAATTAAGGGTATCCAAATTGGGAAAGAGGAGGTTAAAATTTGCATTTTGCTGACGATATGATCTTATATCTAGAAAACCCCAAAGACTCCACTAAGATACTCCTGGAATTGATAAATAAATTCAGCAAGTCTCAGGCTACAAAGTCAATGTACACAAATCAGTAGCATTTTTATATACTAACAACAGTCAAGCTGAAAGTAAATCTAGGACTCAATATCATTTACAATAGCTACAAAGAAAATAAAATTCCTAGTAATATACTTAACCAAGGAGGTGAAAGTTCTCTCCAAGGAGAACTATAAAAGACTGTGAAAGAAATCATAGATGACACAAATCCATGGAAAAATATCCCTTGCTCAAGGATTGGTAAAATCCTTAAATCATTAAAGTGTCCATACTGCCCAAAGTGATTTAAAGGTTCAATGAAATCCCCATCAAACTACTAACATCATATTTCAGAGATCTAAAAAAATAATCATAAGCTTCATTTGGAACCAAAAAGGAGCCCAAATAGTCAAAGCAATATTAAGCAAAAAGAACAAATCTGGAAGCATCTCATTACCTACCTTCAAATTATACTACAAGGCTATGTAGTAACCAAAACAGTATGGTACTGGTGTAAAACTAGAAACTATAGACCAATGGAACAGAATAGAGAACCTAGAAATAAAATCATCTATCTACAAGCAGCTGATCTTTCACAAAGCAGACAACAATATACACTGGGAAAAAGAAGCCCTTTTCAATAAATGGTGCTGGGAAAACTGGATAGCCACATGCAGAAGAATGAAACAGGACCCCCGTCTCTTGCCATATACCAAAATTAATTTAAGATGGATAAAAAACCTAAATGTAAGGCTTAAAACTATAAACATTCTAGAAGAAATGTAGGAAAGACTCTTCTGGATATCCGCCTAAGCAAAGAATTTATGAGTAAGACGCCAAAGGCAGATACAGCAATAACAAAAATAAATAAATGGGACAATAAAGTTCCATTTAATGTAATTAAAAATTTAAAAGCTTCTGCACAGCCATGGAAATAATCAACAGAGTAAATAGACAACCTACAGAATGGGAGAAAATATTCACAAACTATACATCTGATAAAGGGCTAATATCTAGAATTTACAAAGAACTCAAACAACTCAGCAAGAAAAAAAACAGAACCTATTAAAAAGTGGGCAAAAGACATAAAAGGAAGTTTTCCTGCTTTTATTTACCTATCTGTTTATATATGGTGAAAACCATGATGTCACAGTGATATCTCCAATTTCAATCTAACACCATAGGGTTCAATTTCATTTTTTTATTTCTATATTTGTTACTCTTCTTTACACCCCTGAGAATCTTGGCTCCCATTATCCTAAATATGTTTACTTATTTTATCAGTTTCCCCTATATATAACCAATCTCCCATCCCTGACACCACATCCCTCCCATACAGAAGCTTTCCTTATTCTTCCTGGGCTCTGAACCTCATTTGTTGGGTCCCTGATGTTGATGTCTTCTCCCGCATTGTAGCAGGATTGTCAGTGTGGTCAACAGAATACACAACAAGGATGGTATGGCAGTTCCATTGCTGCATAATAAAAAAACATTGTGGTGTCTGCCACTCTCTCTTTGATCACTTGCTCTGCAGGAGGGCTGGTGACATATCATGAAAAGAGGTCCACAGAGTGAAGAACTGGGGCTTCCAGCCAATAGCCATATTAGGGGCACCATGAATCCTTCAGTCCCAATCAAGCCTTGGGATGGTTGCAGCCCTGGCCAGCAGCTTGACTTCAATGTCATCAGAAACCTTGAGCCTGAACTACCTAGGTAAGTGGTTCCTAAATCCCTAACCATCAGAAACTATGGGAGATAAATAAACACCCATTGTTTTAAGCCACTAAGTTATGAGGTGATTTGTTATGCAGCAATAATGAATACATGTTAGTAGGATGATCATCATATTTTTTTCCGACTTTCCTGATTTAAGCATTGAAAGTCCCAGGTTGAGAAAACCCTCAGTCCTGTATAAACCAGTACAGCTGATTGGCCTACGTGTTAAACAAAATATAAAGTACATTAACGTTGTGGAGTCATGGGTTCATGTTAATGGCAAACAGCAACAGCTTGATCCCCAGTATAATCATTATCATATTTAATATGAAATCATTGAAATAAAAGATTCTTAAATTCCTTCCCAGACCAAAATTAATTCTGTGACTTAATGGGTCACATTTTTGGGTGGCAGCTGTAAAAACTATTCCAAAAACTGGTAGGCTAAGCCTGGCCAGTAAATTCTAATGCAAGGAACGCTGCATTCCTGCCATAAGGGGAAAGTCTTGTATCAATTTATGGCCCACAAAAGAGATCCTGAAAACGTGGGGTTTTTAATCTAACTTCTGCCTGGCTGAAAAAGATTTAGGTCCTAATCTTTAATGTCTGGTCCTTTTGTTTCTTTTTTAGACTATGTGGGATTTTTACAAAAGTACAAGTTAACAATCCCAACCACCTGTCATGTAAACAAAAGAAGATTTATTACCTTTATCCAAAGAATAAAATGTTACCTAGCTTATCAGAAGTTTTGTGTGAAATTGCAAAATTGTCTTGTTTGTTTTGTTGGGTTTTTTTTGTCCTGAGATGTGTTGCTTGTGTGTCACTTCCTAAACACTTTATTTATAAGTATTTAGGAAGCTTATGACTTTGTTGTGATCATGGGATCATGGTGGGACAGAATGTTTTGTGACTTGATTAAGACTGCCACTGTCTAAATCCCTATTAGGAAAAGCTTTTCTCTATTTCCTTCCTTCCTTCCTTCCTTCCTTCCTTCCTTCCTTCCTTCCTTCCCTTCCCTTCCCTTCCCTTCCCTTCCCTTCCCTTCCCTTCCCTTCCCTTCCCTTCCCTTCCCTTCCCTTCCCTTCCCTTCCCTTCCTCTTTTCCTCCCCCTCTCTCTCTCTTTCCCTTTCTTATTTCTTTTTTAAAGAAAGTCTATGTGAGACATGTCTGGAAAGTATCCAGCCTTTGTTAATGTAATGAGAACATATTACATGGCTGGATGCTTTCCAGACAGGACTCATATATATGGGCAAGAGGAAAAAAGGAATCTCACTTCCGATCCCCTGGAAATCCCAGAAATTGTACGGATAGACAGTGACCACGGGGAGCAGAGAGCAACTAGGGAATCTGAGACATCTGAGAACAAGGCACAGGTGACCTCAGAGGAGAAAGGTTGTGTGAGAAACTAAGATGGAGGGGAACCTCATGAAAGGCCCATCAGTTAGTAAAGTAAAGGGAGTGAAGTTCTGACAAAGTCACTTTCTCTCAAGTTGGCTATATGGAGACCTACGGCAACGAGATGGTGGTGTATGTGGTCTAGCAGTTCCAGTGTAACATTCAACAGTGGTTCTGCAAAGCCTCAAGTAGCAGAGCTAGCCATAGCAGCAGATGGGGAGACTCGAGAGTGTTCATCAGTTTGGGATGAGACCTTCGCTGGACCTCCTGTTTGTGCTGCATTAATCTTTTTGAGGTTCTGTGTGACACAGGGGACTGGAGCAGACACAAGAGGGTAAAAATAGATCTTCTGATATGCTGGTTTTAAAATATGTCAGTAAATTCTTCAACACTATTCAATAGGTGGAAACTAATTGCTCTCATCTCAGGTGTGGACTGGACATAGTGACTTGCTTCTCATGAATAGAATATGGGGGAAGTGATGATGTATGATTTTTGAGACTACAGCATAACAGGCATCGTGGCGTTCTCCTTGCTCTTGCTCTTATGTTACTAGTTCTTAAGTCACGAGCACATTCAAGCCGCCTTATGGAGAGGTCTGTATGGCAAGGAACTGAGCCTACCTGGTGACAGCCAGCAAGCATCTGAGGCCTCCTGTCCACAGCCTTGTGAATGAGCCACCTTGGGAGCAGATTTTCCAGTTCTAGTCAAGCCTTCAGATCACTGCAGTTTTGACCAGCACCTTGGCTGTGACCTCATGAGAATCCCTGAGGCAGAATCCCACAGCTGAGCAGCTCTCACCTTCTTGACCCAGAGAAACTGCGAAATAATAAATATTCATAGTTTTTAAAAGCCACTACATTTGTTATGCAGCAATAGATAACTAATGCACCCGCCAATCCAGGCATGGAATCTCAGAAGTGTTTTAATAAAATTTGGTGAAATAAAGGACTATGACTATACCTACCCTTTGAATATTGAGTTACAAATCATATGGATCTAATATAACAGGGAATCTCTACATCATCAGAGATATTAATAACATATATCACAGCTTATGCACGCCATAGTGTAGGAACTTCCCGAGCTTTTCCTTCTCTGCCCTGCTCCATGGCCATTGGGTGTATCTTTGAGAAATCAAATTCTGGGGGAAATAAATTTTTCAACCCAAAATTATTGAAACATAAGACATTTCCGATTAATCAAAACATCTTGAGGAGTTTCTCATATGAATTTCAACAAATGGTAAATATTTGCGAAGTGATGATATGAAGTACTTCAAAACATTTCAGGTACTTAATCTGCAGTTAAAAGTAAATAAAATGTAAAAAGACAAAAAAGAATCAACTGCTTTAGCCCTAGAATAAAAACCCTGTGTATAGTTTCTCTAGGAACTGATAACCCTATGTGCCTTCGAGATGTGCTACACAGATTCCTGACCTTTTTAGGTGGGAGAACGTCATTTGACAAATGCAAAGTGACAGACATTTACTGGCAATCTTCCAGGTAAAAGCACCCCTTATGTGGAAATTCAACATAGTTGAGGTTGCTGTTCAAAAAATAGACATTTGCAGGGTGAAAAGACTTGCCTGTACCACCCTCATTCCAATACATTGCAGTGATTTCCCAAAGGTTTTGTTTACTGGTTCAGTCTTGACCTGATTCAGGACCCTGGGGAATTCCTGTTGGCAGCTTCATTCACAGATTTAATTTTCGTTCTGAGATGATTTGAATAAAAACTGGTTGTTCAGGTAGTGAACACTATAAAAACATACAGATGGAGAAATACATACACACAATCACACGCGGTGGTGGAGGCTTCACTGGGAAGACATTGATGCATTTTGGGTAATGCTTATTTAAAAGTACTTTTTCTGCTGAATACTCAAAATAATTTCACATGATACTCATTGAACAACTTTTATAAAAAATATCTGAGATGGAGATTTTATGGATCAGAGCAGAAATGGGAAGAAAAGGACCATTCAATCAAACAATATCTTTCTAAAAATGCTGAGGAATCTCTTAATGAGGCAGTTGGTTTTCCCCCAAGATGCCCAGCCTCATTTCGAATGCTGGGTAGATGTATTAGCTTTGCACTTTTGGAGACATGGGTGGGATGGAAGAACACAGTGGCATCTGGGGTTTGGCAGAATTTCTCAAATTATTTTTCAAACACTTTAGGTTTGGCAGAGGCAGATTGGATTTTGCCAAATGCTTTTTTTCCTTTCTTTGAAACTACAGTACTTCAAGGAAAATTTAATACATATGCTTTTGATTTACTTATTCTCAAGTCATCAAATTATTGCCTTGAAACAATTGGTTAATGGCCCATAAAGTCTTTTGAACCATTTAATGAAGTTGTTGTAAACTCCTCCGTGCACCCCATTCCCTTTCCTTTGCTCCTAACATCAAAGTCATGTGATGCCAACATTAAATCAAACCAAAATTTTAAAAACTTTGTATCTTATTCCCTATTTAGAACTCTGTGCGTATGAGGTAGTTCTAAGATTAGCCCTAAATATATTCTATTGTTACTGGATAATATAGTTATAGGATCTTAAATGATTGAACTTTTGAGTTCAATCATTTATTCAGCATTAAATTTCTTTTTCCACCCTTCTGGGCAATCACTTAGAGCAGGAAATGTTTTTCTCTATTACTGTAAATAGGTTTTCCCCTAAATTATGATTCAAGTGCAGAATAGGTGACGTGGTTATTATCCAGGGAGATTATGCATTGGTGACCTGGGAAAGGTCAGCCATTCTTGGAGTCATCTCTCGAGGCTTATAACTGGGCTCTTTACTCATTTGGGAGTTCCAAAGGCATATCAAATCCCAGATCCTATAAACTGATTACATCATTTCTACATTCAAACCTACTTTTTATTCCTATCTTTTCTTGCTCAGAGAATGGTACCAGACTCTGACTCTCTCTCTCTCTTTCTCTCTCTTTCTCTTTCTCCCTCTCTCTCTCTCTCTTATTTGAGTCTTCCACCTGAAAAACCTACCCTCTACCATGTCTATCCAGGGGACATACATATTCAACAAACATTTACTGAGTACCTGATCTCATTAGAAAAGTGCTGAAGCCAAAAAGAGAAAGGCAGAAGTCAAATGAATATTGAATGTTTATACTGAGTTATGTTATATTCTGTGCTTAAATGGTAACGTAAGACTGGACAGAGTCATATGGTGGAAATCCTTTCTAGGGATGTGCAGCCAAGTAGAAGAGGACGGCCATAGCTAGAAGAGCAGCTTGGATAAGAGCAGTGGATAAGAGCAGTATCAGGATAAGGATGCCCTCAGCTGACCCAGAAGCTCCAGGGAGCATATACTCCTTGGGCTATATGACAATGACCCTCCTTTCAAGAAAGTGACATTTGTAAAGTGGCTACACCTGTGTAGGAGCATAGAAAGCGTTCTAGGGGGACTGACATAGGGTGGAGCCACTGGCCTAATTTAGGGACTGGAACAAGGTAAGCATGAATGGGCAATCCGGGTGAAGAGCATCAGGATGTGAGTGAGGCTGGTTCATCTCTTGGCTGTGCAGAAGAGGCAGCTCTAGTTGTGAAATCAAGGGTCTTGCACTGAGCATGCAGCTTTCAGTTTTTAAATAAACCTGTTGTTATGCTTGTTATGCTTGCATTTCAGAGCTTCCTATTATTGTCTATAATACCCAGATATCTGGGTCAAACACTTTGTTTTGGGGCTTTGGTGATAAGAACTATGTGAGAGGTGTGTGTATCTTTATAATTAAAAAAATATTCAAGAAAGCAGATGATATAGTAAACCCTATGATATTAGCATAGACAGAATATAATGGGTGCTCCTAGTAGAAGTGACTGAGATCAGAATGACCAGGAAAGGTTTCCCATAGTTGGTGGAGTGGACTCAAGTCTGGAAATACAGCTAGTAGTTATCCCAGTGAAGAAATGGAGGGGGTCAGAGGTGAAGGGCATGTCTGGCAGAAGTGTCACTGTGGGCCAGGGCATGGAGACAAGAGAGCAGGGCTTGTTCAAGGAAGCAGAGTTTATTGCAAAATACGAGGAAGGAATGGTGAAAGAGAAAGCTGGAGAGATGGAGAGTGGGAGAGAGGCCAGACAGGGTGGTAGGTGCAGCTCAGGGTGGTGGTCCCAAATCTCTGACTTCACATACACTAAATAGGTCTGTCAGTTTGTGCCAGTGTAATATCCAAACTATCTACAGTACTGCAAGTACTTCAGATGAGAGCGTCACCATTTTGAAATCCTTGAAATGAAAAAGATCAATCAGGTTAGAAATTCATTCACATTTGTACAAGAAATGTCAACATCATATTTGTCAACAAAAGAAGAGGAGGAGCTATTAGATTATTGAAATATAATATCAACCATTACAAACATTCTAATGGTTGTCAAAATTTAAAAAAACATTTTTATCCTCTATTTGTAAGAACAAAGTTTCTTATTGATTGTGACTATACTATCAAGTGAAGAAATTATGATTAAATTCTTGACAAGAAATTGCAACTAGCCATTTCAAGAATAAAAAAATTGTAAAATATCTAGGGATTTCATACAATTGAACATTTAATAACTTTTTTAGTTCTTTATTTATTTATTTTTTTACCATAAATTATACAATAGAAAGAGTAGGTAACTACTTTTTTTTACCCTATACCATTTTTTTTTTTTTTTTTTTTTTTGGAGACAGAGTTTTACTCTGTTGCTTGGGCTAGAGTGCCATGGCTTCAGCCTAGCTCACAGCAACCTCAAACTCCTGGGCTCAGGCAATCCTTCTGGGACTATAGGTATGCACCACCATGCCCAGCTAATTGTTTATATATTTTTTTAGTTGTCCAATTAATTTCTTTCTATTTTTAGTAGAGACGGGGTCTCGATCTTGCTCAGGCTGGTTTAGAATTCCTGACCTTGAGCGATCCTCCCCCCTTTGCCTCCCAGAGTGCTAGGATTACAGGCGTGAGCCACCATGCCCGGCCTACCCCATACCACTTAGACACTGCCAGCCAAAGCAGGTCCAGTTTACCCTAGTATATTTTACAAACAGTTTCTTTATTTATGTACACCATAAGGTTAAAAAAGGCACATGCTTGTAGTACCAGCTCATTAGGAGGCTGAGGCAGGAGGATCATTGGAGCCCAGGAGTTTGAGGTTGCTGTGAACTAGCTTGATGTCATGGCACTCTAGCCTAGGCAACAGAGCAAGACTCTGTCTCAAAAAAAAAAAAAAAAATTCTCCTACTCTGTAAACAGGCATTCAGTGCAGAATGCCAATTGATGCCAGGGACTGCCTTCATGGTCTCTGCATCCCTGCAATGCTTAATGTCTCCTTGGGCATGAAGAAGGCACTCAGTCATGTCTCATGAGCTACACTGCCTGGAAGACGTGTTGTTTTAATTAAGGGTGTGTAGAGAAGAAGGTAGGAGTCTTGGGCAGTGGTCGGTAGGTGAGAGCTTTCAGAATTAAGGTAGGAGATTATATATTGAAGTTTAGAAGTTATTTTCTTTTAGACCTCAGCCAAGTAGAGTGAGAAAGAAACCTTTTTTGTTGTTTCTTTGTTAAAGAAAGAAATTCTAAATTTCTGAAGATGCACCCTTCTAGTGATGTCTAATTTTATGTAGCAATTTGACTAAGCTAAGGGCTGCCCAGATAGCTGATAAGTATTTCTGTATAAGTACATCTGTAAGGATGTTTCTGGAAGAAATTAGCATCTGTATCAGTGGACTGAGGAAAAAAAATCCATCCTCACCAATGTGTGTGGGCACCTTCCAATCCGTTGGGGGTCTGAAAAGAACAAAAATGTGGAGGAAGGGTGAATTTTTACTCTAGCCTCTGGAGCTGGGACATCCGTCTTCTCCTGCTATAGAACATCAGAGCTCCTGGTTCTTGAACCTTCAGCCTCCAGCACTTAACCCAGTGACACATCCCATTTCTCCTACCCAGTTTTCAGGCCTTTGGACTTTGACTGATACCACTGGCTTTTCTGGTTCTGAAGCTTGCAGGTGGAATATCATGGGACTTCTTGGTTCCCACCATAGCCAGTTTCCATGTCAAATCTCGTCATATATCATATATATCTCTATATCTGTATACCTATCTATCCATCCTATTGTTCCCTGTTTCTCTGGAGAACCCTAACTAATGCACTGCTGATCATAGGAAAAGATTTGGTAATTTCAGAAACCAAAGGAGCATCTAAAGAGTGCTGTGGGTGAAAGACATACTTCAAGGAGTGCTGAGACATAGAGTAAACCACAGATGTGTCATGGTGATGATTACACCTTAAAGGTTTGTCAAGTGGAGCTTTGCCCCCTCATTGTTTTATAGAGCGAGGCAAGGCTTTCAAAGGAGTGGGTCCATGCCACAGTGCTGTAGTAGATTTCTTTCCTAGGCAGTGGCACAAGGTCACTCATTCCACTGGCCTCTCCTGCATTCCCTGGAGGGACAAAAACCTTGCTGCATCTGTGTAGAATTTCCACCGAGAGCGTTTCAGTTTAATCACTGTCAAAGCTGGAGGGAGCGTTGGCCTGCTTTTCTCTGCAGCCTGTCTCAACGGGAGCTGGTGTGCTCAACTCTTGCCAAAAATGAATTCTTGATGTAGATGACTAAAATAAAACTGCCTGTGAAAAGCTAGTTTATACATTTAGACAGAGACATAGCCTTAGCGGCAATTGTATTTACAGGGAAAAAATAAACAACAGAATGAATCATCAAATAGCACTCTCTTCTTCTTTCTTCCTTACCCAGCTTTCCTTCTCTTTTAGGCTCAACCCCTGATCTCTTTGTGAGTAGTTTATTTTCCCAAAGAAATTGTTTGATCAACTTGGAATATAGCAGCTGAAAACAAATTGATTTGATCAGGAGAGGCGTGTCAAGAACCCTTTGTCTCTAACATGAAAAAATAGGGACTGGGATAGTATTCACCGTAGGAATGGAGGAAAGACACCATCATTTTGAGGTATTCACTTGGCTTACACTTAAAACAAGGTCAGTCCGTCATCCTCGTACCAGTTGAAGGGCAAAAATCACTCCAGATTTTTTTGCTGGTTCCCAAATACAGCCTAGATGTGTCGGCTGAGGACAAAAGAGGGTCAGGCCTTTCTATAGGTCCTTTCCCTCTAGGAGATTCAGAAGGAGGAATCTATTTTGTGACTTTCTAGGTAAGGCAGAGGACACATGATACTGATCTACTAAAGCTGGCAATTTTAAAGCTGAGAGGAAAATAGCAGCAAACTCCCTACCCCAATTTGTTGGATTATTTCATCCTCTCTCATGATACAAATATTCGTGATGTTACAGAGAGAGACTTGTTCTGAGATATTATACTCTTATCAAAATATGTATGTGCTCATCATTATTGAATCATAAATTGATAAAATATGATCTAAATAGTTGTTAGTAATTAGGATTTAATTTTCCTTTGGCTTAGTTTTTCCCATCTGGTTTTGGTTTATGGTTGCCTTTCCAGCTCTGAGCAAATGTAATAAAAAAAAAAAAAGTAGATTAAGAAGATAAAAAAGCACAGTATCATTTGTAACTCTTGTCCAATCTTCTAAATAAATAAATTTTTTAGGAAGTTAAGACTGAAGTATGATATTATGCTAGAGACGTAAGCATTAAATACCGAAAGCTGCACAGAGACATAAAAGGAACATGAGAGAGAGAAAGAGAGAGAGAGAGGGAGATTGAGATTCAGCAATGAAGAAAAGCACAAAAATTTATTCATTAGAATGGCCAAGAGATTGGAGCCAAATTCTTGTGGGTAATTATCAATCCTTTTAACCCAAAAGATCATCATAGTGTCCTTAGAGTGCATCTGCCATGACACAATGAAAGCAAATGTTTTCTGTGTCACTTTCATTGCCTCCACGTTGGGACCATGGAGTCTATTTCAGGTCCAATGATTGTAACATGAAAGTAATAATAGTAATAATGATAGTGCTCATCTATCTTTGGTCTTCACGGCAATACTCTGTGGTAGACTCTATTAATTATTATCATGGCTTTATTGAGAAGAAGTCAAAGCTTGGAGAGCTAAAAGACTTGCCTTAGATAACAGAGTTAGTAAAAGGGTGGAACAGGATTGGAAACCACATTTGTATGTCAACGTTTACTTTTTAGCTTCTGTTTATGTCAGTTGAGGCAGGCACCTACCACGAAAAAAAACCCCACCTGGAAGGGCCATAGTGTTCCCTCCTTGTTCAGATTTCCACCTCATGCTGTATACACGCCCCATCAGCGCACAATTACAGTCCATTTCCTTACCTGTCTGTCTACTTGTCTATCTCTTCTAACTAGCTTGGAGATCCTTGACAGTGAATCCAGAAAACCGACAGTGCCTAATGCACAGTAGGCACTTAATACCTCATTGCTAAAATGAGGTGACATATGATAAAAATGATTACACAGTGGGGCTTTATAATAATCAAGACCATGGTCTTGCCCAGCTAATTCTGCATTCTTTTTCAGATGTTCAGTAGTTTGTTTGTAATTACACACCAACTTTAAAAATGTAGGCAGGTGCAGTTGAAAATACAATTTGATGCATAATTGCCATTATTATACTTGGCATTTGCAAGTTTAATTCTAATTACAGAATTAGCTGTTGCATTGTATTGAAAAGAAAAGGAAGTGTTTTAATTTAGCATTTTAATAGGAAATGTATGCATATTTACTAACTTCATTATAAAATTATCATCAAGTAATTTTTGAACATCTATGCCAGAAAACACAATTAGCTTTTTCGATGAAAGATGTTGTAGTCTTATTTTAATACAGGCTTGTTTTACTTGCAACATTACACTGTACTTAGCTCAGTCCTCAGATGCCCTCTAGTGGTGATAAATAGTAAATAAATAATAAAGTAGTTGAAAATAAAATGAATTTATCCAGTAGTGGCCTTTTCATAACCAGTAATCACATCTACTCTGACTTCTCAGATAGATCAAATATAATGAAAAAAGGTGAAATATTTACTTTATCTTACTGAGTTAATGTAACAATCTTTAAAAATGTCTCATAGTATTAAAAATAGTAAAATTATACATCCATGAATATATAGATATTCCCATAGTCATTACATTATAGAGAATAATAAAACAAATGCCTGTGTACCAAGGTCCTGGCTTAAGAAATAGAGAAGACACTAACAAGAAAAAACTTGACGGTGGCTCAAGCCTGTAATCCTAGCTCTCTGGGAGGCCGAGGTGGGCGGATCGTTTGAGCTCAGGAGTTCGAGACCAGCCTGAGCAAGAGCGAGACCCCATCTCTACTATAAATAGAAAGAAATTAATTGGCCAACTAATATATATAGAAAAAATCAGCCGGGCATGGTGGCACATGCCTGTAGTCCCAGCTACTCGGGAGGCTGAGGCAGCAGGATTGCTCGAGCCCAGGAGTTTGAGGTTGCTGTGAGCTAGGCTGACACCATGGCACTCACTCTAGCCTGGGCAATGAAGTGAGACTCTGTCTCAAAAA
>VSMD01044214.1:0-31194 GCA_008750895.1 Mirza zaza
TATTTAAATCAGGATCATTACATTTGTTTATTGTCCCTTAAGTCTCTTTTAATATAATCAGTTCTTTTTTATGACACTGTCATGCTTAAAAATGCAATTTCATTGCAAAATGTCATAATCCAATCTTTGAGGATTTTGAACCTGATCAGAATAAAATTTGATGTGACATTATAGATGCTAATAAAAGAGATTCAAACTTTCAAAAAAAAAAAAAAAAAAAAAAAAAAGAGAGGGGGCGATTACAGAAGGTCATTGGGAATTCTCACTGGTTTACAGAAATAACATCGGTCAGTGGTTGGCTACGTGTTGTTGAACTACAGGGTGTTGAACTACAGGGCGTTTGGCATTTCATGGCTACTTGGCATCAGTCAGTCTAGACCCCACACAGCACGTGACTTCAAGAGACATTTCCTTAGCTCAAGAGAGAGTGAGAGATGATTTGACTGCTGTTACATTTTAAATGCCTCTCTGGGCCTGATAATTTAAAGGGACTGGCACTCCTCAGATAAAAAGAGTTTTTTTCTTTCTCAGGTTCCATTTCTTGCTCTTGTGAAAGGAGGAACTGGCCGCTGACAAGAAAGGTTCATCACTTTTCCAGGCAATGCCCACAGTTCTGCAAGCAGTAGCAATTCAACCTCATTTGCATTGTGAGGCCCACAGACAAGTTGGGACATCTTTTAAGGTTGCATCCTCTTCACAGGATTTTAAATTGAGGTGGGTTTCCATTAGGGAAAGTTGGAAGTCCGAGGGCAGGGAAACAAAAACAGGGAAACAAAAATGCCTTTCTCATTACCTTGTATGGTGGCATTAAATTTACATAGCAAATCTCCACTTAAAAGGATTGCTGGTGGGACTCAGAAACTAGAAAGGCATGATGGGTGTTAAGAGGGCCTAAGGGTACTGAGGTGGCCTGTGATATGGGTGATAAAATGGTTGCCCAGAGACTCCAACAACTTGAATAGAATCAGAGATAACAGGTAGACAAAAATCCTCTGAGAAGATATAAAGAAAGTCTCACCAGTGGCAATTAAGAACTCCAGTTCTCCACTATGCCCCATAGTCGCAGCTACTCGGGAGGCTGAGGAAGGATGATTGCTTGACCTCAGGAGTTTGAGTCCAGCCTGGGCAACATAGCAAGACTCCATCATTTTAAAAAAAGAAGAAGAAGAATTCAGTTCCAATCCTCTACTATAAGTTTAATAGCAGGTTCTGGGGTACTATGAAGATTGGCTGACCCTACCAAATGTTGGGTTATTGTCTCACGGAAGGAGAAAAGCTGAATTTGTGAAAGTGCTGGGGTCTAGGGATATTGTTATTTAAGCTTTCCTTTCTCTTAAGTGTAAGACAGTTGTTTTTCCAATGTCCTAGTGTTTTATAGTATCTGCAAATATCTGGAGGCAAACAGGCTCTGAGATTAGTGAGAAAGGGTGAGAATGGGTTTTGAGTTTTACCTGAAGTGATGACTTGGTATTTATAAAGTCTCAATTTGCAAAGCAAGTACTGTTAATTTTCTTTCTTTTTTCCTCTTATTTCCCTGCAAGCTATTTTTAAAGAATTGCTTAGCTGCTTCTGTATAATAACATTGAGAAACTGACCTATCCAGCCAATGACACTATTTTGGATTTGCCTCTTTATACCAGGGAGAAGATTTCTAACCAAGGCAGAAATTTAAAAATGTTTATGTTCTGAGGCTTTAGGGTTTAATTCAGTGTACTTCAGAAAAGTTTGTGTAAAGCATTCCACAAATGCCTTAAAAATATTCCCCCTTTATCTGAGTGCATAATTCAACCTTAGATCAGTTCACCTTAGCAGCAAAAGCTTTTCTTGCTACCTTCATTAGGGCCCAGGGCCGAGCTAATTCCTGGTCAAATGTAGGAGGGCCTTGGAGAAGTTCTGGCCACCTCTGGTGTTAGGGGGAGTTTCCCTGGAGGTTGTCTGGCCAACTGAGGTCCCTATGAGTAGCCTGTGAAAGACCACTAATTGTTCTAACTCCTCTCTAAATTTGGTAGGATCTTTTGAAAGAGGGGACAAAAAGTCTTCGCAATTTAAAAGGTCAGTCTCTGCCCAGGGGACACAAATTCTTTGCAGAGGGGTCCAATTGGCAGGGGATACCGTATAGGAAGGTCTAGAGATGATGGACTCTGATTACAGAACCCCAGGAAGTGGGAGGAGTTGTAAGGTACAGCAACATGCGAGCCTGGCTGAACGTTCCTGGAGCCTGTGCCAGGTTTATTTTGTGGCTGTCAGCACTGACACAAATGACCTGTATTCCCTGAGCCTAGGGATCAGGCTGGAATGCTCTCTGTAAATTTTTCAGGAAGAGGGAAGCAAAAGCAGGTGATTGTGTGTTTGAAGGATTTTCTGGGGAAGTTGGAGGAGTTTTAGGAGTTAAAGAAATTTGTTGAGGAGATGGGACCAGATTTTGAGGAGGGAAGTTTAAGACAGGGATTCAGAATTCAAAAGATCTTCTGGAGGGTCAGAGACAGGGAGTTGGGGGTAAAGGGGAATGTAGGACCCAAAATGTGTCTCCTTGTAATTCCACCCATTGGTCTTGGAATACATGTTTGCCTTCTTCACATGAGAGGTTCTGTTAGCAGCCTGAGAGTGGAGGTTTTTTACAAGTTTGTGGTGATCATCAGGAAAAGAATTTCAGGATGCACCATGTAAGCCAAGCAAGTGACAGCTTTTTATTGAAAGCGAAGGTACATTCTCAGAGGGAAGAGTGGGCAGGCTCAAAGGGGAGCAGCTGCCCTGGGAGGAAGTGGTTTTAGGTCTCTTGTAGTTTTACTGACTGAGGGGAGGAATATTCAAAACCAAGGGGTTGGCTTTTATTAAGAATTTGGGTAGTAATTCTTAGAACTGGGTTCCCTCCCATTTTTATACTTTATATGATTGTCTCAGAACTGTCATGGTGATTTCAAGGGTGAAGAAATTTTAAAATCATAATGTAAGTGATAATATAATTAGCAAAAGGTAGGCCGGGCACAGTGGCTCAGGCCTGTAATCCTAGCCCTCTGGGAGGCCAAGGCTGGAGGATTGCTCTAGGTCTTGCATTTGCGACTCGGCTCAGCAAGAGCAAGACCCCGTCTCTATTAAAAACAGAAAGAAATTAGCTGGACAACTAAAAATATATAGAAAAAATTAGCTGGGTATGGTGGCGCATGCCTGTAGTCCCAGGTATTCGGAAGGCTGAGGCAAAGGGATTGTTTAAGCCCAGGTGTTTGAGGTTGCTGTGAGCTAGGCTAATGCCATGGCACTCTAGCCCGGGCAACAGAGCTTGATTGACTCTGTCTCAAAAAATAATAATAATAATTAGCAAAAGTTCATGTAAGTGACAGAGATAGCTGACAAGCTGGTCAAAACTGATTCTTCCCTGTGGTTATTAGCCCTACTAGTTAGCTTTTGCTTGAGGGTTGTTTACTTTAACATCTGCACCCAATCTGTAAACCCCTATATCCCTTCTCAGCCCTGTCTCCTACCCTCCTACTCTAATAGTTCTACATATTTTTCATAGCAATGTTATATATCTCCCACCTTGAACCTCTTCTCCAAGCTCAACATCCTCGGTTCCTTCAACTCTTCCTAATAAGTTCTGTAGGTACCAAGACCCTTGGCCCCATAAAAGTTTATAGAAAAATCACTGACATGAGGCAGATTGATTAATTAGAGAAAAAAGACATACAAATGTAATTTGACATGTATACATAGGAGCCTACAGAATTACAACTTCTCAATGAGGTACAGAGGTTTCAAAAGAATGAGGGCTTGGACTGTAGACAAACAGGTCTTTGGTGGCAAGACAGGTTATGGGAGGGAGAAAGGAAGCCTAGCTAGCAAAGATCTTCTTGTTTTGCAGTTAAAGCCTCACAGGTAGAAGCCTTCAGAGACAATAGATGGTAAGTGTTTCTTTTCAGACCTTTAAAGGTGTCAGACTCTCAGGTAATCTTTCCTAGTAGGTAACAAAAAGACCCAGCTGCATTAATGGAGATTCTCTACAGATGCAAATTTCCCCCCCCAAATGAGACAGATTTGCAGCATTGTTTTCATCTGTGGAACCCAAGGCAGCCACCTCAAAATATGTCAAAGCAATATATTTTGCAGTAAAATATTTCTAATTTCTTTTGGTTCCCAGACATTTTACCATCTTCACATACACTCTTGTGGTCAACACCCTTCTGATATGGAAAAAATATTTAAGAAGAGCTGTGAAACAGATGAGGACAACATAAATGAATCTGATTGCCCCAGGCCTAGTATGACAGCTTAAACATTTAAGAGCTCAGGAAATCCCTAAAGGTTATCTGCTCTAAGCCCCTTTCTTCACAAATGCAGAAACTGTCAGAACAATGGTGGCCCTCTTCCAGTAGCTAACTGGCAGTGGACTCAAGCCCAAGTTAATTATCTTATTTTATTTGAATTCTTATTATAATGCAAAACTGACAACCCCCTATTAGATTTGCAAGATCTAGCTCCTTGCCAGCCTATTCTCCCTAGAGGGATGATGAAATTATTTTAGAAAGAGGGCCAAGTGTCCTATTTCTACAGGAATAATTTATAGTCATTTGATCTGTTTCTCATGAATTACCGGATTCTTGGTAGCCTTTTAAAGAGAGGGTTAATAAAACAGTTTATTATTAATACTTATTCAAAAAGCTATAGAAAACCATATTAAATTCTTATATCGACTTAGTATGACTCTTAAATTTTTTTAGGTCAAGAATATTCCACTTTATATTTGAGCTTTAAAAAATGATAATAATAAAAATAAAATTTTTTAAAAAAGAATAAATTGGGCCAGGCGCGGTGCCTCACGCCTGTAATCCTAGCACTCTGGGAGGCCAAGGCGGGTGGATTGCTCGAGGTCAGGAGTTCGAAACCAGCCTGAGCAAGAGTGAGACCCCGCCTCTACTATAAATAGAAAGAAATTAATTGGCCAACTAGTATATATAGAAAAAATTAACTGGGCATGGTGGCGCATGCCTGTAGTCCCAGCTACTCGGGAGGCTGAGGCAACAGGATCGCTTGAGCCCAGGAGTTTAAGGTTGCTGTGATCTAGGCTGATGCCACGGCACTCACTCTAGCCTAGGCAACACAGAGAGACTCTGTCTCAAAAAAAAAAAAAGAATAAATTGAATCTCAGTATAAATTGTAAGACAGAGGCAATCCAGTGGAACCACAAAAGGTCATGTCATACTTTTCTTTTATCCTATATACAGACAAATGCAGAGAAAAATAAAATTAAAACTAATTTTTCAGAACAAGCAATGATCACCCATTCCCATCCCTATTTATCACTTCTTTTCACCAAATAAACAAAATCAAGTAGAAAATATGAAATTTTTAGTGAAGACATTTAAACATTTCAAAAGAATGAGCGGTTACATTCCTTTTAAAGGATTCTTTTGTTTTGTTTTGAGGGGAAGGAAACAGGGGTTTATTAATTTGCCTGCAAATGAGGAGGTTGGCAGACTCCCATCTCAAAGTACCAATGTCTTGTTTCTGAGCAGAAGTACAGATTTTTTAATGGTTCTAATTAATCCCACAATCCCATCTTCAGCTAAAACAACCCCGTGACTTCCCCCCAGGCAATTCCCCAAAGCTATCTCCTATGGCACAAAGAATAAAGGACACTTTCCTGCCTCTCCTGATCACTCACCAGACAAAAACTCACAATCAAACACAAACAATATAGGGGGTTTCATTTAACAGGCAGGGATATAGGTTTTAGTTCTCAAAAAAGGTGAGGGCGTTTTGAAGGGATAGAAAACATTTTTACCCTTTCTCAGGCCATTCTCTCTGTTACATATTTCCTACTGTCAATTTTACCCTTTCATATCTATAGGAGGAGGGGCAATGTAATCACCAAGCTACTTCCTGCTGAATTGGGGTGATGTTTACATGAAAGGTACAGATTATCAGGTGAAAAAGGGCATAAGCAGTAACTATAATCATGATGATGGACAAGGTGAAATGGACTGTTGCCTGGCACACAATGTCTAATACAGGGCTGGGTTAGAAAAGAAACATGGGACCTCTGAGTGCAGAGCTACCAAATGCAGTTTAGGATAACACACCCAGCAGCAAGACAGATCAACAGAAGAGGTGATAGCCCTGGGAAATCCTCACTGACGCATTGTCCCTCTATCCTACAGAAAAAAAAACAAAAAAGATTAGCAAAAATATCAACATTTTCACATTTTCATTTTTTTTTCCTTTTCCTCAAACAGATACTTTGATAGCCTAAGGCTGGCCCCTCCACTGGGAGATATACTTTACTTTGGTATGATGAACCCAAGGTTTCACTTCTGACAATTTTGTATACCATAAACAATAAGTGTATCTCAGAGAGCTTGAGACTCAACGTTTTAACTCTATAGTGGCAGGTTGACCATTTGAGCTCTGAATTTTAACAGAACCAACAGCTCATAATGAACCACAGACCATCAACCACCACTTCTCCTCACACTCCAGACAAGTGGTATCACAATAATCTTTAGACATAGCTACAAAAACTCACCAGACAAAAACTCACAATCAAACACAAACAATATAGGGGGTTTCCAACCCAAACCATCTAAAATGCCAGGGCCTATCCACCAAAAGGAATTTTCATTTAACAGCCACTTCTCATGCTCCAGCACATGCACTGGACTATGGTAACACCATTCTTTTTACACATAGGTTCCTAGCTGTAAGTTCTTCCTTATGTTGCGACAAAACTCACAAATAACAGACAATACAGGGGATCCTCAACACAAAGATGCCAGGGCTTATCGAACAAATGGGAACCCAAAGGGAACAAATGCCACCCCAAATGGCACCCCTGATGGTGCCTCAAATGCCCCTGCCATAGGGCTGGAAGGTTCACAAATGGGAATCCAAAAGGGGATAAACACCACCCCAACTGGAAGGTTCAAAACCCTCCCCAAATGGATGGCCTAATCCCCCTGTTCCCTGGGAAACCTTCCCCAAATAGTGGCCTAGTCCTCCCATTCCCTGGGAACTGCAAATGAGCTCCCAATTGAAACAAGTTTCCCTAGTTCCACTTAATCTCATGACTTCCCCAAAAGGTTCCTTAAAATAAACAAAACCAAAAGGAAAGTCTGAAAACCCCCATGTGGGTAGAATCAAGGTCTCAGCATGCACGCCAGGGAACTTAGCAAACAAATGGCCAAGGCTGTCCAGATGTTTCTAGCTCCATTTCCTTCTCCTCAACTCAGTTCAGGTTGTGGGGAGCTGTGTCTACTTCAAAGAGACAGAGATGGGAGTTCTCTGGAGATATAACAGGCTCTGGCAGCTACTGGGGCACCTCAAAAAGAAGTTGCTCCTATCTGAGAAGACCCATGGCTTTGACCTGGGGCTGCTCCCTGCCTCTTCCAGAAGTCATGGGTGCCATTCCACCAGGGTGCTGATGGGTCCATCCAGGGCCACCAAATTCTGTTACTGGAAGTTTGGCACTTGTCTCCAAGACCATATCAGAAGAACAAGGACAAGTGGTTTGAGGAGAAAGAAAAAGGAGTTTATTAATTTCCTGGCAAATAAGGAGGCTGGCAGACTCCTGTCTCAAAATACCAATGTCCTCAAGAATTCTGTCTTAATATTGACAGGGTAGAATAGTTAAGAAAGGGACTGTAAGGGCTACCTTTGCATTTAATGTGTATAATGTTTACTTGCAAATAAGCCATTTTGCAAATAATTTAGTGGAAGCACTGGTTTTCTAATTCATTTTTCTAAACTTGATCTGCCTATTTGTAATTGAGGACTCCCTGGAAAATGAACAGTAAACACATAAATTCTTTACTTTTATGTTAATTACAAACTTTAACAGTCAACAGTTGCACAAATTATTTTGGGGAGAATCTTCCTATATGACTTTACCCATCAGAGACTGGTAATTTAAAACAGGAAAATGTACAGTGGTACAGTGCTAGAACTGCATCAGAAAGTGACATGGAGAAAACTCTAGATTTTTATCTTGGAGCTAATTCCATTCAACCATCTTTCTTGCCCTGTAATTATCCTCACCTTTGGTACTTCCATCTACTGAAGTGGTTGTCAAAGTGTGGTCTGGCAGCATGGGCAACACCTGGGAACTGATTAGACATGCAAATTTTCAAGTCCCACCCCAGACCAACTGAATCAGAAACTCTGGGGGTGGGGCCCAGCACCCTGTGTCTTAACAAGTCTGCCAGGAGACTCTGGTGCATGTCAAAGTCTGAGGATCACTGCTGGTCCTCTATAGGAATTCACCTTGTCTTGCTCTCCTATATTTCAAATATTTTTACCCCTCTACGGAAACTATATCACCCCAAAGAAGTGAGAGAGAGAAAAGCAGATTTTGACAACTGGGGGCTGTCCTGGCACTCACAGCTGGGCATTGGTGAAGAACATAAACAGCTTCACTGAACATCAACATCAGGTCAGGTCACTTTGTGATCATGACAAAAATAAGCCCACTGCATTATGATAAATATGGACAAAAACATAAATATTCCCCATCCTAGCTAATATGAGTAGTTCTTGCCTCTTTGCCAATTAAAGCTTTAGACTGTTTATTCCTTCCCCCTTTCAACAAGATTTGTTAAAATACCCAATCATAGAATTGCCTCTGCTTCCTGACATCATCCAATCCCAGGCAAATCCCCAGATCTCAATATTACCTAATACAAGCCCAACGTCTAAAATAAGACTTTCTAACTTGTTCCTACTAAGATGCCCCAGACTGTGTACTCTTCCTGGCTATTATTGACAATCCAAAATGAGTGACTAAGGCAAGGGTCTCAATCAATCAAGGTTTATGAAACCAGCTTTAGGCCATATCCAGGAAAGACACAAGTTGAAGATGCATCTGTGACTGTTTTTCCCAAAGAGGTTTTCAGGAAGTTTAGTATTTATACATTTCCTTAAAGAGAGGGGAGTATGTAGGCAGAGGGACAGGTGGGCAGTAAGACAAATGGTTACATTCTTGTGACACTTTAGTTAGTGCTCAGGAAAGCTATATTTTACATAAGATAAAGTGAATATTTGAAGAGAAAAGGGGAGTAAAGGAAAAATCAATCAGAGATGTAGACATCTCTGGGTACGATTGATCTCTTGTCTCTGTTCTGCATCTGGGAAGATAAGCTTGGAATCAACATTATCAGTGTGAAATCGAATAGACTTTAGTTTTAGGAGTTAGACCACAGACCTAAAGCTGCAATTGGCATTTCCTTGTTTATGGGAGGCCAGCAAAGAAATTACTTAGGAATGCTCTGTAGGGGAGTCCTTGAGTTGTGCCTGAAGCCTCTTACCTTTCCACCAGGAGGGGGCTAATGCCTAATGTAGCAGCTTCTCATTTGGAAGGGGGTGTTGCATGACTCAGCCTGCAGTCTTGACATTCTCTTTTGCATAAGGGGTAGGGGGTATGAGATTTTTGTTTTCCTTTACACTATAAACCTAACTTGTTCAATAGCAGGTGTGATTCTGCTGGTCTTTGATGGAGGAATCATTGCACCAGCTTCTGGCCAATGCTGCTGCGGACCAGTGCCCGTCTATGAACCGTTTGTTCCCAGCCCAAGAAAAATGCAGAAATTGGGAGTTATTTAGAAACATTGACAGCAATTTAACACAGTAATTTTATGTGTGTCTGTTGGATCTAAAAATATAACATTGGCTTGTGTTTTGTATGCCAGTTAGTTGTTTAAATTTCATTTTTCTAGTAATTTATTGGATCCAAAAATAAAACATTGGCTTGTGTTTTGTATGCCAGTTGTTTAAATTTCATTTTCTAGTAATTTTGTAATTGCATCTTACAGATGATCTGCAAAAGATTAAAAAAGAAAGAAAGAAACTGATTCTTCATTACAAACAGTTTGAGAAACACAGCCCTTAAAGGGCTTCTCCAATACTTTTCTTATTCAACACTGCCATCACATTAAGATTCTTAAAATTCTGTTTTCAATATATAAGACTCTTTCTCAAGTATCTTCAACATTCCAATCTCCTCTGTTTTCTAGTCGACCATGGAGGAAACTAACCTTTTTTGTTTTTAGAGGCAGGTTTTGCTCTGTCACCCAGTCTGGAGTGCAGTGGTGTGATCATAGCTCACTGCAGCCTCCAACTCCTGGGCTCAAGCAATCCTCCTTTTTAAGCCTCCCAAGTAGCTAGGACTATAAAAGCATGCCACCACACCTGGCTATTTTTTTTTTTTTAGTAGAGATTGATTTGGGGGTGTGTCTCTCTCCCTCTGTTGCCCCAGCTGGTCTCGAACTCTTGGCCTGAAGCAATTCTCCTGCCTTGGCCTCCCACAGTGCTGAGATTACAGGTGTGGGCCACCATGCCAGTGAATCTAACATATTGTGAGCACCTACTATATACTATTAATTGTGCAAATCTAAACATACCTCAGTACCCATGATAGAATTTTATTTTATTTTATTTTATTTACTTTTTTGAGACAGGGTCCCACTCTGTCGCCTGTGCTGGAGTGCAGTGGCGTCATCATAGCTCACTGCAACCTCCCGCTCCTGGGTTCAAGGGATCCTCCTGCCTCAGCATCCTGAGTAGCTGGAATTGTAGGTGCAGACCACTATGCCTGTCTAATTTTTTAATATTTTATAGAAACAGGGTCTCGCCATGTTGATTAGGCTAGTCTCAAACTCCTGGCCTCAAGCCATCCTCTTGCCTTGGTCTCTTGAAGTGCTGGGTTTGCAGGTGTGAGCCACCATGACTGGGCCTTATAATTTTTTTGAAATAAATTGTATTGTGTATGTATATTTAAGCATAATGTTGTGAGATACATATAGATAGTAATATGGTTACTATAGTGAAGCAAATTAACATAGCCATGATCTCACATAGTTACCAGGGTTTTTTTTTTTTTTTTTTGTATGTGGACAGCTAAAATCTAGTCATTTAGCAGGATTCCTAATACAGTACAATTTTAACTATAGACTTCCTTGCACATTGGATCTCTAGACTTGTTTCTCCTACATATCTGCTACTTTGTAATCTCTAACCTATATCACCCCATTTTCCTCCTTGCCCCCAACCCCTGCCCCACTCCTAGTAACCACAGTTTTATTCTCTATCTCTGTATATTTGACTCTTATTTTGGTTAAGAGTCTACTTATAAGTGAGATCATGCAGCATTTGTCTTTCTTTCTTTGGCTTATTTCACTTAGCATGATGTCCTCCAGGCACATCTATGTTGTGGCAAATGGCAGGATATCATTTTTTAAGGCTGAATGTTATTCCACTATATATATATATACATACCACAATTTCATTATCCATGATGGACACTTAGGTTGTTTCCACATCTTGGCTATTGTGAATAATGCTGTAAAAAACATAGGAGCACAGATATCTTTACAAGGTGATGATTTCATTTCTTTAGGGTATATGCCCAGAAGGGAGATTGCTGGGGCAAAAGAATTTTAGACAAATTATTAATATCCTACGCCAAAACCTGGACTATAAGCTCTGGGAGGGCAGGAAATATGTCAACTTTCCTCATTATGTCCCGAGCACTTAACCAATTGTCACAAATTACGCATTTTAATAAATATTTATTAAATAAAATGACATATGGAATAATAAATTGGGATTGTTAAATAAAATCACTCTAAAGTACATATCACAGAAAAAAAATCACTCTAAAGCACCTACTAAGTGCTCCGAATATGATGGTTTCCTTTCTCCCTTCCATGAGAAGACAGGGAAGAGTTAACCAGCTCTACCCAGGTTCCTCTACTAGAAACTCTTGTCTTACTGACCATTTTTCCCTGTAGCACAGTGCCTGGAATGGAGATGCTTCTACATTAAGTAAGGGGAGGTGTCATAAAAGAGGTAACATTTGAGTTGAAGTTGAGGGATGAAGGTAGGAAGATCATCACAAGCAGGGGACAGACATAGCAGGAACAAAGTTGATAAGACATAGAAGAGCCTGACCAATATGGCTTGAGTTCGTTGTACATGGGTGGCAGAGAGAGACGGAAGAGCTGAGCATCATGGACTGGAGGGAGGGAGACCCAAGGCTGTTGGAAGAGTCTCGTGACTATTGATTATTAATGACAAAGACAATGGCTGAAGTGTGGGAGGCCAGGAGCAATAACTGTGATACAGAATGGATAGGAGTTGGTAAGTGATTGGCTTCCAAAACAAAAGGGAGAAGAAGAAATCCAAGAGGACACCAGTAACATTTCCAGCCTTGTTGTCCAGATTTGACAAGGGTCTGCTTTTGACCTCTTATCTCAGGTGAGTGTTAAGCATCTGGTCATCTGGGCTCCTCAAAGATGAAAACCAGAGCTTGGTTTGGCAAATGTCTCCATGGTAAAAGCCAACTTTATTGACCTTTATCTGTAAGCCACAGCAAGAGGAAGCTGACACACTAGGAAGGAACAAGAACATACACTCCAAGCCAGGATCGAGGTTTTGAAACATCTATTAGTACACAAACATAGATATATTTTCTGATTACATATTTTCATGTCCACAGTTCAATATGAGTTAAGCAACTAAGGATATAAACAGATAATTCCCAGAAGAGGAAATACAAATAGATAATAAACATAAGCAAAGATGTGCCATCTCGGTTAATAAGAAGAGAAATGCAAATTAAACTAAATGAGGGCCGGCCCGGTGGCTCACGCCTGTAATCCTAGCTCTCTGGGAGGCCGAGGTGGGCGGATCATTTGAGCTCAGGAGTTCGAGACCAGCCTGAGCAAAAGCGAGACCCCATCTCTACTATAAACGGAAAGAAATTAATTGGCCAACTAATATATATAGAAAAAAATTAGCCGGGCATGGTGGCGCATGCCTGTAGTCCCAGTTGCTTGGGAGGCTGAGGCAGCAGGATTGCTTGAGCCCAGGAGTTTGAGGTTGCTGTGAGCTAGGCTGACGCCACGGCACTCACTCTAGCCTGGGCAATGAAGTGAGACTCTGTCTCAAAAAAAAAAACAAAAAAACTAAATGAGACACTGTCATTTGCCCACCACATTGCCAAAAACTAAAGAGAAAGATAATGTTCAGTGTTAGCAGGAATGGGAAGATAAATTTAAAGGACACATTCTAATACTGATCAAATTTTTAAAGCACACATTTTTAATATCTCAGAAACAATCAAATACTGAATGTTCTCACTTATAAGTGGGAACTAGATAATGAGCACACATGGACATAGAGATTGGAGTAATAGACGTTGGAGACGTAGAAGGGTGGGAGGGGCCTGAGGGTTGAGAAATCATTTAATGGGTACAATGTACACTGAAAAGTGATGGTGAACATTTTTAGCAATGGCTACACCAAAAGCCCAGACTTCAACATTAGGCAATATATCCATGTAATAAAATTGCACTTGTACCCCCTAAATCTACAAAAATTAAAAAGAAAACAAATAAAAAATGTGAAAAATAAATTTAAAAAACCACATATATCATGTTAAAGCTTTAATCAAATACCATAATCCCTAGCTTTTTTTTTTTCAGGCTGTATCCTACAATCATCATGAGAATTCCTGACATTAATAAATTGTTTTAGGAAAGGATGAAAAAAATTATTCCATAATTATTAACCAGATTGAATCCATTTTTCTCCTCAAAGTTGACAAATTAATATATGACTATATTTTATTATTTAAATGATCGCTTGCCTTAGTATGACATATGATTGTATGACATGTATGCTTACAATGATAAAATGTGAACAGAAACAAGAAAGCTTGGTGACAAGTGACATTGAGCAAAGAACTTTAATGTTACAGTTTCAAGGTGGTTATCATAAAATGTGCGAGCTCCATTGAAAATAAACAAATAAAGCACACGTTCCTTAACTAAACAATCTCATTTCTAAGAATCTACTCCTTAGATCTACTTTTTCCACATTGCCAAGATATGCTCAAGGATATCCACAGTGCCATTAAATTTATATTCATAGAAATGAGAGATAACCAAAATACCTGTCAAAAATGAGATGTTTAAATAAATTACACCCACACTCTGAATGCTACATAGCCATCACAATGAAGCATCTCTATCTGAATCAATATGGAATAATGATTATATCATCAAATTTTAAAAAGCAAGTTGCAAAGCAGTATGTTAAAAGTCCTTCATTGTAGGGGAAAAAAAGACATGTCCTATGTTTCTATGTTCGTATAAATACATATTCAAATTTTTATACACTGGTGTGTGCAAAAGTTAAAACAAACACATGAACAAAAACAAAGGTCTGGGTAGAAAAACACCCAAGTGCTAACTGTGGATACCCCTGGGGAGGTAAAACAGGAAGTACGTTTTCTTTTTACTTTACGTGCTTCTGTATATTGTTTAAATTTTTTTCAACGCTAATGGAATATTTTTGACTTTTTTTGAAATGAAAAATAAGACCAATGAATCAGAGGTCTTAAAAGTAGTTACAAAATGTTTAACTAAATACTCTAGGAAATAGCGGTCCAACTTTAGGAGCTGCATGCGTGAATAATCTCTAAGCATGCCTTAGAACTCTGTGCTCACAAAATTATTCACACATATTTGTGTCAGTCACAGAAATCTGAAGCTCTATGTGGTAGCACAGAACAGTTGTTTTTATATTGTAACGAGCTAAGAAAGGAACTAAAAGAAAAAGAAATTTCTTTAACACTTTAGAGAAATTGACAACTCTGACATAGGGCTCTCAGAAACAGGCCGCCTGATCATTGTTTTACGCTAGGGGCCACAAATTCAGATGCAAGTACCAGGAATTAATGAGGCCAGCTGGGAATAAGACAACAAGGACCAGAGGGACTGTAGGGTGAGTTCACGTACTCCCTAAAGGGAGCACCTATTTCATAACTCCAGCTGAGGGCATGGGCCTGGTATCGCCAGATCATTCCGCCTTTCAAGAGAAACCAGAAATCAGAATTTTTATATCAATACTCCCAGGTTTGAAATGTTAGCAACTAATTTTTTTTTAAATCCTAAATGCTGTGTTGATAAATACTGCAAAAGCCAAACAAAATTCATTTCCCACCTGGATTTGGCCTGCAGCCTCCCATATGTTGTCTTTGGGTTTTACCATCTTTGCAGAGTTCTAGTGGACAAATTCTCAGATATCCTTCAAGACCCAGACCAATTCCTTCTTCTTCCACTAGTCCTTTCCCCATGACGTTATAGAATATCAGAATTCAAAGGTATTTTAGAAAGATCTAATTAAATCTCTCATTTTTATGGTGGCTATATATATATATATATATATAAACAAGATCTGCCATTTTAACCAATTTTAAGTATACAATTCAGTGGCATTAATTACAACCACAATGTTGTGCAGCCATCGCCCCACACAGAAGCTCTGTACCCATTAAGCAATGACTCCTCACACTTCTGCCTCCACCAGTCCCTGGTAACCTCTATCTACTTTTTGTTTCCATGTGACTTTGCTTGTCCTAGCCACCTCACATAAATGGAAGGATTCGATATTTCCCCTTTTGTATCTGGCTTATTTCACTCAGCAAAATGTTTTCAAGCTTCATTCATGCTGTAGCATGTATCAGAGCTTCATTTTTCATGGTTAAATAATATGCCACTGCATGTGAACACCGTATTTGTTTATCCACTCAAACTTTTGATGTAAAGGGAAAATAAAAATCTTAGGACCACCCCCCCAAATTCATCAAGCCGAAAGGGAGAACCGAGCACGAGAACTGAGTCACATAAGCATTGCCATCCTCTCCCCAATGAGGTACGTGGGTTCTCTTTTAAGAAATGAAGGAGCTTGGAAAATGACTAAACAGGGTTTTTTTGTTTTGTTTTGTTTTGTGAACAGTGTATGGGAGAGAGAAAGGAAGGTGGTCTGTTATGCAGATAAGCCTCAGGATAACATCCCTCAGGGAGATGAAAACATTTTATTATTAAGAGTGTCAGACACTCAGCAAACCTGTCCCAATTAAATAGGCAGGGCCTGGCTACATTTAACTGATATTCTCTCCAGAAGCAAATCTCTCCCAGCCTTCCCACCTGGACAGCTTTGCAACATTACTCCTATTCCCCACAGCCATCTCAAAGTATGTCATAGAAATGTATTTGGGGTAAAATGTTTCTTATTTCCTTTGGCTTTAAAAAAAGCCTTCAAGATATACAGGCCCTATAAAATGAGGGCATGTCAATTATAACCTTAGGACAATAGCCTAAATAAACTCTTAAATGTCGATTACAAGTTTATTGCCACAGATGCAAATCATGGAAGAGATATGATCACTCTTCTATCCACACTAAGATCACAACACTATTTACCCACTTTTTGAATCTATGTAGATTTACTGAGCACAGAACAGAACTTCACAAGAATACCGTCAATTGCCTCACTGCTCACCTCCTTCTCCCCTCCCTTTTTCCGTGCACTCCGTTTTTTTCCTTTAAATGCGAAGTTCTCAGCCCCATCTATAGAGAACCCAGTCCACAACAGATACCTTGTGGGCTGTGTTTTTCCCGGGCACATCCTCACAATCTTGGCTCACTAAAACTAAACTGAGTGTGACTCTTGTTTTCTATCACTAGTTGAATTAGTGACACTTGGGTTGAATTAACAGACACTTGGGTTGTTTCTACCTTCTGGGTATTGTGGATAATGTGAAGGGCACTTGTTATACAAGTACCTGTTTGAGTCTCTATTCGTGCTTCCTTTGGGTTTATAGCTAGAAGGAAAATTACTGGGTAATGTGGTCATTCTATATTTAACTTTTTGAGGAACAACCAAAGTGTATTCCACAGTGGCTGCACCATTTTACGTTCCCACCAGCAATATGTGTAAATCCCCCATTTTTAAGATGAAGAATCCAAGGACAAAACTGGTGAGACAGCTTGACCACACACATAGGAAGTCAGCTGCACAGCTGACATCAGAAACCAGGTATTAGAACTTCCAATACATCCCTCTTTCCAAGGTTAACTTCACAAAGATTTAAATCAGATGATCAGGCAAATAGCAGGAATGTCTACACAAAAAAACTGGGTCATCAGAAGTAGATCACTTGTATTAACTCTCTAACAGAGGGGTTCATTCGCTTGGCTGCTATCGAGTCAATAGACACAGCTGAGTTGGTTATAGCAAGGGGGTTTTTATTACTTGGCACAAGTAAGGAGCATACTAAGGATAATTCCCAAAGCAGTGTGTCCCTGAACAAGGAGGCTGGGCTGGTTTTATAGTTAGTGGATAATGAGGCATGATCTGATAGGATCTTATGATGGAGTGATGCCAGAAAATACACTCTGACTGAATCCAGCTATGGGGTGATACCAGGGCTCAATCTGATTGGATCCTGGATCCTACCACTCAGTGTCCACTTCTTAATTCAGTCCCTGCTTTTTGGCCCAAGCACTTTGGTTCCACCTATGGTCGCATGGTTGGTTCATCTGAACATGCTCAGGTTACGTGATCTTCAACCTGGGGTGGGAGGTGGGGGACCGAAACTGAAAACCAACTCACAACTTTGCCAAATAAAAGTTAAACCAAATTGGCCTGGTGTCATTCCACTTGATATATTTGGGGGAAAGAACTTGAGTAAGTTCTAGGTTTTGCTCTCCATCCGGAAGAGAATTTTGTTTTATTTTATTGTTTTTCTTCCTTGGGCCTAGGCTCTAAGACAATATTAAATCACACGTGTCTTTAGCCTAGTATCTAACTGAAGAATAGTCATAGAGACATTTTTTATCATCATTAGACCTACGATTCTAAAATGATGACTTTTTAAAAAAAATTCCTTGAAATGTAATACATATTCATTTTAGAAAAATTAGAAGACTCAGAAAAGTGGAAAGAAAAAAAAAAAATAAGATCACCCAGAGAACAGTTAACCAGAAAAATGACTCTTAATCTCTATATGCCTTTTTTTTAGTCTTTTTTTCTAAGAATGGTGTTTTGTTTGGTATATGTGGTCGGAATTATAGAATCTTAAAGCTTAAGAAAATGATTACAATTTGGGGGTTAAGTTTAAAAACAGAATAAGGAAAAGAGATATTTAAGTTCTAGCAAAGGATCTACCATACATTTAGCGCTCCTTCAAACTGGCAGCCCTCAGAGTCTTGTGATACCCCTTTCAGTGGTGTTATTACTTACCTGTCCACATGGAAATGTATCATTTTTCTAAATATAAGAGCTTCAGGGGCACAGCCACACATTTTACTCTTCTGTTTTTTATTTCATGCCTCATACAATGCTGCAAATATAGTAGGTGCTCAGGAAAGAACTTTTCGATGATTTTTACTGATTTCATCTTCAAGCTTAGCACCCCTTAGACTCTTCTTTTTTTTTTTTTTTTGAAACAGAGTCTCACTTTGTTGCCCCGGCTGCTAGAGTGCCATGGCATCAGCCTAGCTCACAGCAACCTCAAACTCCTGGGCTCAAGCAATCCTCCTGCCTCAGCCTCCCGAGTAGCTGGGACTACAGGCATGCACCACCATGCCCAGCTAATTTTATATATATATATATGTATATATATATATACACACACACACATATATATACAGGCATATGCCACCATGCTTGGCTAATTTTTTCTATATATATATATTAGTTAGCCAATTAATTTCTTTCTATTTATAGTAGAGATGGGGTCTCGCTCTTGCTCAGGCTGGTTCCGAACTCCTGACCTCGAGCAATCCGCACACCTCGGCCTCCCAGAGTGTTAGGGTTACAGGCGTGAGCCACCGAGCCCAGCCCCTTGTGATTCTTGGTTTTGCTTTTCTTCACCTTTCCTTTGACTTCTATTCCTCATTCCTTGCTGCTGGCAAATCACAGAGCTTTGCCACACCTTGGCAGGCATTCTTGTTTCTTCAGCTCAGCCCTTCCCTCCTCAGGCTTGATTCTGATCATGAACACTTAGAAATGGAGTTGGCACACTCAGCCCCTCTCTTGGAAGGAGACACAGAAGTTAGGGCTGCAGGGAGAAGGAAGGGAAAAGATAGAAGAAGATCACAAATGCTTATGATGTAACATCCTTTCTTTTCTTCTCATTACATGATGAAATTCTGACATTTCTTTGGGGTGGGCTACATGAAAGAACTTCAGAAAAAAATATGGCAATTGTAAGGGTAAAACGATAAAATTTTCTTCGTGGAGGGAGGCTACTGCTTACCCACCTTCCCCTCTTAAGAGTTTCACTTTAGGAACATAATAGTCCTGATGAAATTGGTCTGATCTTTTGATTTTATAATGCAAGAGCCTTCTGACCCTTGAAACTGTAAACACCTCTGGAATTTGCTCAGAGATCTCTCATAGGTATAATGAGACATCACAAAGTACATTCTCTTGTCTCTCATACAGATAAATTTTGATTGTTCTCTCCTTTTCTGTGTAAGTTTGTGCAGAAATCTCAGACTTTGTAGTCACTTTTGTGTTATCTTAAATGCATGCTATCTCTGATAATGCTTACCCAATATTAAAATTATGGGCCAGGCTCAGTGGCTCACGCCTATGATCTTAGCACTATGGGAGGTTGAGGCAGGAGGATCATTTTAGCTCAGGAGTTCAAGACCAGCCTGAGCAAGAGCGAGACTCCATCTCTATATTAAATAATATTTTGAAATTTGAGAGAGAAAAAAGAGAATAATGGATGCCAGTTTTCTCACTGTTGTGGAAGTACAAATATGGAAACAGCAATGACTAGAATGCACATACTCTAACTGGACCAAAATTAGAAATATCAGTATGAAAATATGAATAAATGTGAAGATATAGAAATAACTGTAGATATATGCTTATATATATGTGCATATGTTAATGTTAGCTCTGTCTTATAAGAATGACACACTCATAGTAATAAGTGCACTTAGAAAAAAAAATTAGCCAGGTGCAGTGGCATGTGCCTGTTGTTCCAGCTGCTTGGAAGGCTGAGGCAGGAGGATCGCTTGAGCCGAGGGATTTGAGTGAGGTTGCAGTGAGCTATAATGATGCCACTGCACTCTAGCCAGGGAGACAGAGCGAGACTCTGTCTCCGAAAAATAAATAATTAATAAAATTATGTTCTCTCTCTTTTTTGTATTGGTGCAGAGGGGACTTTTGTTGGAAGGCCTGTTTTATTTCTTTAACTTTATAATTGCCTTCCAAAAAGTTTCCTCTAGTTACCTATATTTCTTATTTCCTCTCTTCCCTCAGTCTAAGTTAATACCCAAAGTTCATTACTTGTGGGTGAGAGCAAACTTAGGTGACACCTGGTACCACTCAGCTCCCCCGGGCCTATGTAGATCCCAACAGATGACCATTGAAACTTTTTATTTGACCTCGGCTATCTCTATGTGCATTCTTGATGGAGGCTGCTAAGAGAGATTCAGAAATGACATAAGACAGCGGGACAGAGTCCAAAAGGGTGTGTGTGAGGATCCCAGGATTTGGGACGTGGAGCTACCACTCAATTGCTCAAACCACAAACCTAGGAGTCAGCCTTCATTTCTCTTTCCCTCAACCACCATATCTAATTGACTCTATCCTCAATCCACATTCTAAATCCATTCACTTTTTCTGTTTTCACCACTTCTACCCTAGTTGAAATCATCAAACGATAGCGTCCTAACTGGTCTCCCTGTTTCTACTCTTATTCCTCCCTATAGCAGCTGGTGTGCTCTTTTTTAAAAATATAAATCATAATGTCACTTGCTAACTCTCAAATGGCTTTCCACCATCATTAAAACAAAAGTCTAACTCTTCACTTGACAAGCCCCAGCAGTTACCTTGTACATCTCTGCCTTTACTCATTATGTTTCAGACACCCTGGCTTGCTTTCTGTTCCCCCAATACACCAAACTGGGTGACATGTACTTCCCCTGGTTTTTACATGGCTCCTTTTAAGGGACCCAGTTCAACTGTTACCTCCTAGAGAGGACTTTCCTAACTACTTATTCTAAGGTAGCCACCCATTTGTTCTCTACCAAATCACTGTGTTTTCTTGGTGCAACATTTACTTCTAATTGTCTCTACTGTGTGTGTGTGTGTGTTCAACTGCTCAAACTTTTGTTTAATGAATAGAATAGTAAACTGTACTCCCCCATTTCATAGATGAGAGACAGGAACTATTGATCAGGGATTACAACTTTATTTCCAATTTTTTCAACTTCTCCACAGTATTTTTATCTTTTGGCAATTTCTCTCTCATGATTAGCAATGAAACCCTTGCTATGGAAAGTGCTTATGTTCAGAGGCAGCAAGAAAGAACAGCCTGGGGACTTGCAACTAACTCTGTATTTAGGCTTGAAGAAATAAAAACACCAAAGGATAGGGGTAAATAGCAGTGACTTTAAACAGGAAAGAAAAATAGGCTGAATTCCTGTAGTCTCCTACAGAGAAGAAACAAAAAGAGTCAAAGTAGGATCTGGTAAACAATTTGGGATTTAACAATGGAAAGGCCCATGGGGTTTCCCTATTTCCACCACATGAAACCTCTGAACTCAGCTCTCTCATCTTCCTACAACATAGTCCTGCCTAGTACTGCCACTGAAAACTCACCACCTCGTACCCACCCAAATCCTTCGGATTCAGACACAGCTCCCCACTCCCTTCTTGAGAAGTCACCCTTAAAAACTTCAGTCCACCCAGAACTTTCTTTTCTGACCTTCTTGTTTCAAGAGGAAAATCCAACTGTGTAGGAGTTCATTGTTCTCTGCTTATTTTTTGTTTATCTTTAGCTTTGCTTGTTTTGTTTTTACTTTTGCTCTTGACCAAATCTGAGAATTCTATACGGTTTTGGACCCAAAGTAGATACCCAATAAATTAACTTTGATTAATTATATAGATTCAGAGTTTGGCTACAGTTTGTTCTCTGAAGGAAGAAGCAAGAATGAAAAACTAAAAGGAGAGGGAAGAAAGTGTAAGAAAAATCGGGGCTCTAGCAAACAGAGCTAGAAAAGGAGGCAGAGGTTCAGGAATGGGGCAGAAGCCCAACAAATCAGCTTTCATTGTGAAGACTTAATCACAGTTTATAACATGCTGTCAATCTGCTAAAATAGGAGTTGACAGGAAATTGGCAGAAACAGGGCAATGGACACAGGCCAATTTACACTCTTTTGTTAAATCTCTCCACTGCCTTTCCTTATTTGCAGCTACTTCAGTCTCAAAGCCAGGCAGATTCTGATTCTTTGCTCATGCAAATATTGATTTATTAACATACTGATTTATACATAGCTAGAAGGTAATTATCTGTGGACATCAAACCAGATGAGCCTTCTTCTATCACCTGTTTCTTTTTAAACAAACAAAAATTTACTGTGTGACACAAGTAAGTTTCACTTGGGAAACACAAAATCTGTTTATTCTCTGTACAATCATAACAGAAGCAGTTTTTGCCATTTTCATCTAGCAACCAACTCACTTTTTTTTCTTATCACTATTTTAAAATTTATTATTCATGTGTGGTTCTTTTGGAGGGGTGGAATTTTTAATTGTGGTAAAATACACATAACATAAAATTTTCCATCTTAGCCATTTTAAGTGTACAGTTCAGTAGTGTCTTGTACATTCACATTGTCATGTAACCTTCACCATCATCCGTCTTCGTAACTCTTTTCATCTTGCAAAATTAAAACTCTGTACTCATTAAACAAAACTCTCCTTTCCCCCCTCTTCCCAACCCTTGGCAATCACCATTCTTTCTGTCTCTATGAATAGAAACCAACTCAATTTTACACCACTCACAGGGGGCTTTTTAGAAGATAGGTAGATATGTGTTATTCCTTGTTGTTTCCCAGCACCTAGCATAGTGCCTGATACATGTCATGTGGATAAATAAATATTGACTGATTGAGTAAGTGAATAGTGATTCCAACCTCTGGTCCACCCTCGGGTGACCCTAAGTCAAAGACTGAGATATACAGGAACCACGGGATGGATAAGAAGAGAATATCATTGAGAGAGAAGAGTACCCATGTTTTGCTGTGCTGTTGATCTCCACCCCAAACTCATTCCACAAATATAAATTAAATGCCTTCTATATGATGAGAAATGTGTTAGACCCTCTAGCACAAAGATGAAGACATAGACCATGACTCCAAATGTCTGCTTTCCCATTGTCCCATCAGAGCATTTATCACACTCTAGTGTAATTGTCTATGTATCTGCCCTGCCACTAGATTATAACTGTGAGGACATTGTCTATCACATACCAAGCACTGAATAAATATTTCGTAAATTATGTAACGGAGATTGTAGCCTGCTAGGGTAAAAAGGCAAACAATCACGTAAAGTCAGGATCCTTAGTTGTGAAAAACAAAAGCTACTGACTCTTGCTGATGTAGCAGAAAAGGAGTGTATTGAAGATATTGAGTAGTTATCAGTATTGTGAGAAGGTGTAGAGATTCAGGACTGAGGCCAAGCCTCCAGGAATAATGCAAAACACCACTGCAAATCTAGCCCAATGAGGAAATGGTTTCCATTGCAGCTCTCCATCCAGCCACTTCTGCATCAGAAACTCAATCTTGCGATCACTGAAAAACTAGTGCTTCTCACAAGTTGCTGCTAGCACTGTCAACAAAGCCAGCTCCCCTCTGCTTCTGTTCATACAGCATGTTATAACAGGAAGACAGCATGTTATAACTGGAAACTCTACACACAGTCTGTTTCCTCTGGTTGCTTATACCTTAATTTAATTTCATGAAGATAAGACTGATTGGTAGAGCCTAGATCACATTCTTGACCCCACTTGCAAGGGAGGCTGTCAATCTGAGTTCTAAAAAAAGAAAGTGATTTACATGACAAGTGTCCAGTGAACTGTAGCAATATGTGATAGGAGCTAGACCAAAAATATACAGTCGGACGGTCTTTTGTTTTCATGGAACTTCTATCCATGTAGAAGAGACAAACAAAAGATGGATAGTGCTAGATGCCACAAAGACAAGTAGAGCTGTAAATGAGCAATTTCAAGAAAAACATTTCTGAGATGAGCAGAAACCCGAATATCGTGAGGGAGCAGCCGGTGCCCAGGCTCTGGGACGGGCATTGACTTGGCACCTCTAACTCATCACAAGCATGCTGGAGCTCAGCAAGCGAAGAGGGAGTGAGGATAGAAAGTGAGGAGGGAAGGGAAGCCAAGGACCATGCCACATAGGCCTTGCAGGTCATGGTTTTGGACTCTGGAAGGTGGCAGGGGAATGGCACGATCTGGCTTGTATTTTAAAAGGATCACGCTGGCTGCTGTGTGGAGAACAGATCGTAGCGAATGATGGTAGAAGTGAGGAGACCAAGCTGATACAAGTATGAGCAGAGTGATCAGAGCGCTAAAATCTGCCTCGATGGTTGGGGAGAAGACGAGATATGAAAGGAATCTTGAGAGATGAGTGAAAACTGCCTACAAGAAAAGATCAGAAGGCATCTTGGGCAAAAGGAAGAACAAGAGCAAAAACACAGGGTGTGGGAAGGTCCTGTCGTGTTTGGAGAACGTTGAGTGATCTGGTGAGGTTACAGTCTGGGATCCAAACACAAGGCTGGAGAGAGGGAGACCTAGGCAGCAAAGGGCTGCACCAGCTGTTCTTTTAACCTTTCAAATCACCAAAGAAAATGTTGGTTCATTGATGGGGGCTGAACCTGAGACAAACTGGGGCCATATCTTTCCCCAGCGGGGGCAGACCTCCCATTAGAGTTCCTAAGATGGAAGAAAGGACACTGTTCCTTGCCCTTTCCTTTCTCCTCAGACCAGGGAAAACACAGCCAAACCATAGTATTGAGCTGTTACTATCAAAGCAATGCTGGGCATACCCACTCACACTGTGGTGTAGCAATCAGACGGCAGAGAAGATCTGAAGGTATCTCTATCAAGGCCAATCCAAGGAAAACTTGTCAACTGGCTATCTTATCTTCAACAAGGTAATTTATAAACAACAGAAATTTACTGTCACAATTTTGGGGGCTGGGGAGTCCAAGATCAAGGTGCCAACAAATTTGGTGCCTGGTGAGAGCTCTCTCTTTTATAGATGGCACCTTGTGGCTGGTCCTCACATGGCGAAAGAGGCAAACAAGCTCCTGAAGACCTGTTTTGTAAGGGCAGGAATCCCATTCATTAGGGACCCAATCACCTCCTAAAGGCCCCACTGTTTAATATCATCACGTTGGAGATTAGGTTTCAACGTATGAATTCCAGGGTGACACAAACATTCAGACCTCTTATTCCACCCCAGACTCTCAGGGTCCATGTGCACTGAGCCTTAAAGGAAGTGTTAGCTGTGGGCTAGTGGAGAATAGGGGAGGCATTTCACAGAGAAAGAATAATGTATGCAGATGCTAGGAGCCAAAGAGCACCCTTGTGCATTGGCAGCAGCACCAAGGCTGGAAAGACAGGTTGAGCCTGGATTGTGAAATGCTTGGATAATGGGATAGGTAGTCACCAGAATAGTTTACCGCTAAACCAGATTTCCCACTATAGCAACCAAAACTTAAATAAATATGCAATGCTTGCTTTTTGCCCATGGTAGATGCTAGCAAGTATTTGGAGTTGGCGGATTGAATCCACAGATGGAAGTCTTTGTAAATTTAACTCAGACTGCCCCAATCTCTATGATTAGTCCATACTGATGATGTGCCAGGGATTAGAAAGTATTCCCTCTCATAACATAGTTTTGAGAATTTAAATGCAATGTGGCCTTTATAGCATTAAATCTGGGTCAGGTGCCAAAGATCTGTAACATTAAAAGCTTTGCCGGTGTAGATTCACGGTTATTTTGTCCTGGATCCTTCAGCCTTCCATCTCAGCTGAGGGTTCCCACCCAGACCAGGATTCAATGTTTATTGTTCTCTGGCATCAGCCTCGGGTCGTTGTCACTTTAGAGTTCTGAGCAAAATCAAAATACAGACTTTACAAGCACTGCAAGTCAAGACGAATAAGCATTGGCCCCAAGGGTTTAAGACACACTTAGCCAAAAACTGTTAAAAACAAGATAAATGCATCCAACTGGGACAGCAGACCCCAAGGAGAGAAGGGGCTGAGTGAGATTTATGCGCCCCGGGCCTCGGTCAGTGTGCACGGCTACCAACTCCAGCGCGCGCCCAACCCGCCCACTCCACCCATCTCTTTCCGCAGGGGCGCGGGGTGTGTCTTTATCCGGGGATAGCGGGAACCCGTGGAGAAGATGAGGTGCAACTGGGGTATGGAGATCTTAGATGTTGCACGTTTGAACTTCCAAAACAAATGTGTGGACCCGGTTTCCTCCTCTGCCCCCTCAGCCTGGGTCATCCGGGGGGCAAGCTCCCACCACCCAGGACTCCTCGGAGGGAATGCCACCCGCTCAAGTTTCTCCCCTCGCCCCCCCTCTCCCTCCTCCTCCGCGGGCCCCGCCTGCAACTCCTCCCCCTCGCCCTGAGCCGCGCGCGCCCCAGTCCCCCCAACCCCCAAAACTACTCTTCCAAGACTTCCTTCCGGGCCCAGCGAAGCCTGGCGCGCTCTGCATTCGGAGCGGCGGCGACGCTCGCTTTCACCCAGGACGACCGAAGTGCCACTTATTCCCGAAGAGAGAAGAAACGGCTCGCGGGTCCCGGGGTCCCCAGGCGCGCGTCGGCGGGCAGAGCCGGGAGGAGAGTCGCCACGCCCGGAGCCGCAAGCCCCGCCCCCGGCCCCGGCCCCGCCCGGTCCCGCCGCCCCGTCTCCGCGCGCGACGCCCCTTTCCAGGCCCGGCTCCTGCGCCCTATTTGGTCAAACGGGGGGCAGGCGGCGGGGCGGGGAGACGTGCGCGGCGGAAGGGGACGCGGAGCGGCTTGGAGCGCGCAGAAGGGCCGCTGTTGCCACCTCCGTTGGGGACCCACGAGGCCGCCGCGTCCTGCCCTCGGAACAATGGGACTGGGCGCGCGCGGTGCCTGGGCCGCGCTGCTCCTGGGGACGCTGCAGGTGCTCGCGCTGCTCGGGGCCGCGGCGGACAGCTCCGGCCCTGCGGGTAAGTGGCGGCGGGGGTCGCCTGCTCCCGTCCTGGGAGGGAGCGCACCGCCGAGGCTTGGCTTTCCAAGTTGCGGTCGCGCACGGAAAGTTCTGCGTGTCTCTGGCCAGACTGAACGCACGGGGCGGACCTGGAGGTGACCGGAAACTGGGGCTGGGGAAACTGAGGCTTGGACCGGTCCCCCACTTGTCCTGGGGCCGCCTGCTGACGAAAATGCCCGGCCAGGCCCCTCTTTTTTTTTTTTTTTTCTGGAAGCGGCGGGCGCAGGCCAGGAGGGGTGCGTGTGTAACCTGTTGAGTTACCAGAAGGGCGGGCCCTCAGCGGAGGGCTCGAGTTCTTTCTGTAGCTTTTCCCTCAGGTTAATGTTTCTTGTAGGTTAGCATTTATCCAGGGCTTCCGTTGGGAGACAAGATTAGGTGGTTTGAAAAATATGTCTACCGATCCCTGTGGAAACATGTCTCCCAGTTAGTTGGGGAACTGTTCAGGCGTTTTCCCCGCATCTCCTCGTGGAATTGTGCAGTACTAACCAAATGACTGACAGTCGTTAGGTGCCCCCAACGCTTAAATTCGTCTTCGGGGCTGAGGTAGCTAGTTGGCGGCGTTTAGGGAGCGCGCCCTGCTCCCGCGGCGCAGGTGAGGCTGGTGCTCGGGTTGGGGGCGCCCTCCGCCTCTCCCGTGCCCAGAACCCCGGCCTGGCGCGCCTCAGCCTTTAGGTCGCAGACGCGTGATCTGCGGAAGCCCACGACGTCGTCTGTAAGGTCCTAACAAAATGATGTTGACACTTCTGTGCAGGGGGCAGTTTGTTTCCCTTTAGGCCCTTGGCCTCTTTTTAAAAATCTTTTTTGGATGAGGCCAGGAAGCTGGGATTTGCTAGGTAGATCCTGTTTTCCTTTGTCAACTATTATAAAAGTTGGGTCTCTGGGTAAAGGTCAGTGAAGTAGGGTAAGTTACTTTAAGTGACCCAAGTTTTTCATGGTTTTAAATTCTATCCATCTGTTGTGTGTTTAGCCTCAGCTTAGTTTTATCTAGCAAGAGAACAGGCAGTTTGTAAATCGAGACGATTCAGGCCCAACACCTGCTTTTGCTAGAATAATCTGGGTGAATTAAACAATTTGTGTTCGTTTTGCTGAATTTCTTTTTGTTTGCATGTGACAGACTGGCTTTGCAGACCTAGTTTTGAGATCATTTAAGAAAGGAGTGATTGGTAAAATCATGTTCATGGTACATCTTGGTGCTACTTTTATGCTGGTATTTATGGAGGAAGGCCTCCATTTTTAAAAGTTTGTTGCTTTTTTTTTTTGTGACAGTAAACCTAATGAATTACTGGTTATAGAAACTGTGAGTGCCCTTGCTCTTTTTTCTTTTGCCCTCATAACACAGATTTTTTTTTTTTTTTTTTGGCCCTATTTTAACACTCGCTGTTCTGTTTATTAATGTCTCACTAGAGGTTAGTGCTATTTGGAAAACTTGGAATGCTCTACTAAAGATGAGCCCTGAATTCATGAACTAGTATAACCAATGTGAGGTGGAATTCATTTCTACAGACTGTAATGTCACCTTGAAATTAGACTAAAAGAAGGTTCAATAGAAGATTTCTCAAAAAAGCAAGTAACTGTTACCCTGTTCTTCATACATATATAGTGTATAATCTATATAAAGTATCATTACAAAATATAGTGATTTTTAACAATCGTACTATAACTTACATAGCTAATTATTACTGGGCACATTTCCTGTGTACTGTACTAATTGAGGTTCAGAAGTCATCCCATTGGATTCCCACAGTATTAGCCCTGTTTTATAGATGAGTAAGCTGAGGCTTAGAAGTAATTTAACTTATTCAAAGTAAAACAACTAATACATGTTTGATTTCAGATCAGAATCCAAATTCTCGACCATTTCACCACTAAGCCATGTAAGATCATGTTGGCTCTTGAAATAAAGTTTTTATTTCATAATACTGCAATTGCCTAGAAAATTGTAGAAGAATAAACATTGAAATTCTGCTTTTAAAAATATTCACAGTCTGCTTCATAGTATTATAAATATCAGTTTGGGGAAGAGGGAGAGACTGTGACCAAGTTAGCAAAATCAGCAAACAGGATAGATTTTTTTGTAGTCTAATTAGAGACAGGAATGGGAGGGGAAGCTACTAGTTACTCTTGGTGGCAAGTGAAAGGAACCTTACCTTGAACAACCTTAGGGGAAAGAAAGGACTTTATTGACTTTTGTAACTGGCAAGTCCCAGGATTGAAGTAGCTTTGAAATGACAAGGGTTCAAATAGAGTACCGAGAAATCATTGCATGGAAGTGACAATATCAGGGAGTCAAAAACAGGCCTTTGCCTCCCTCAGTCCAGGCAAAAGATGATAGTGAATGTGAATGGAGATAAGAAGGTAGATTCTAGATCTGTTTGGAGGGTGGGAGTGAACAGTTGCTAATAGATTAGAAGGTGAGGTGAGGAAGAGAGTGAAATCAAAGGATGACCTCTTGGTGTGGCAGTTGAGCAACTGGTAATGCAACAGTTGGGAAAAATTGGGGAGGAGCAGATTTACAGAAAGTCAACAGTTCCATTTTGGCACTCACATCTACTTTGGAATCAAACAGCCTGGTCCAAATACAGACTCTGCCCTTACTAACTGGGTGGCCTTCTCTGGGCCTCAGTTCCTGTCCCTGCAAAACAGTACTCCTGTCTGAGAAGGTTAGATGAGCTAATGCAGATAACATGCTTTCCACAGTCCTCGCTTGTAGTAAGCACTTCATAATGTTGGCAATTATTTGATACCTGCTGCTAAATACATCTGTATAGTCTATCGACTTTGTTCTTTTTCAAGTTTAATCTTATACCATATCCTTTTGTGATAAATAGATGTCGCATCAAGAGGAAGAAATTTGCCTTCAAAGTTTTACTGCTTTTCTTTGTACTTTGAGAGTTTGTTTTTAGTGGGAGAGGGTTTATCTGTGAAAAGTACACAATAATACACTGTTCTCTTCCAATGTGGCATGTGTATTCATCATTATACAAAGACTCAAGGTGAATAAGCCACTTCCGGAAAGTTGCTTAACTAGGGCATAAAATTCTCCTAATTTTTTTCCCTAAATCTTAAAGTGTTAAAAAAGTAAAAGAATCATACTGAGAAGGCTTGCAATTAAATGTGAAAATCCTATCCACTTCATCCTTCTATTGTATGAAGTTAGAGATTGGTGGTACAAGATCTAGAGACACCCGTGAGTTAAGGGACCCCTTCCTGAAATGGTCTACTCCACTCAGAAGAGCAGAGTTGGCAGTAGCAGAAATTGGTTTACCCATCACCAGTTGCTCTGTCTTCACGTAGGTGAATGAACTTTGGCAAAGCTGTTGTACTCAGTGGCTGGCACATAGGAGTACTGTTTAAGCATCTGTTACATAAACGAGAGGTTTTCTGTCTTTAAAAACCCAATGTTACAGTCCCATATTTACTGACAGTCTCAAGGTACTTTTCAAAGCAAGAGAGGCAAAGGTAAAACTTCCTGTGGAATAATCTACCCTCCCCCACACTACCACCTCCCACAGGCAGAAAAGAACATATTGCCAGTGTTCTTAGTTAAATATTAAATGTTCTTTCATAACAGGATATTTCTTTATTTTTATAGCATCTACAAACAAAGAGAATTCTGTGCCTCAACAAAACTCCAGTGCTAATGCAACAGGTGAGTTAAAAAAGGTTCAAAAAACAAGATTTTCATCTGTCTAGTGTACCTAAAGTAATAACAACCAGGAAAGTACATGTAAGCTGGTACCCTGACCTGTCTTAACCATTAGTTACTCATCTGTGAATCCCTGTAGCTTACCCTGAAGGGCTGCCCATAGTAGGCATTGATAAATAAGATTAGTTGTCTTTGTCTTAGTCTAGCAAAGATGTAAATAAATTCTAAAACCAAAAGCATATTGGAATTTCGTAGTATGAATTTTTGAATTACAGTTTTAGATGTGACAGTTTTGTATTCTGACTATAGCTATGAAATACGAATACAAAAGTCTGCAGGTCTTGCTGATGAATCAAGTCCCTCTGAGCTGGTTGCCCATGGCAACCTTAATATGCCTGGGCTGACCCTAAGGAGACCCTCCATCCATGTCAAGCATCAGTCAGATGTCAGCCTGCCATGTTGCTTCTCTGTCGAAACAATTGGTGAAGCCCTTTCCTTCTGCTTTTAGTTTGAGACAAAGGGATTCTTTCCGCTAGAATGGAAAGATGCAGGAAACAGGCTGATGTAGTACCTGTAGTAAACCATCAAGGCATGTTTCTTGTAAGCAATATTTAGGTTGTCTTCTCACTACCCTTATTCTTCAGAGTTG
>VSMD01044216.1:0-15882 GCA_008750895.1 Mirza zaza
GTATTAGGAGTGGCAGACAAGAACCTGGCTCTTCTCATCCTTATCCCCAGCATCTATGAAATGGCTCCCCTGGTCCTTTCCCCTTCATTTCAACCTCTCTCCAAAGCATAGTCTACTCTGTTCACTTTTGCTCACACACCACTTGTGCAAAGCTGCTGGGCAAGGGCACAAACTGTAGTATCACCAGCTCTACATGAGAAATCAGGGATTAGGCCCTGCTGGTTATTCTATCTGCCTTTTAGGCCAGATGGCTGAAGGTTTGGTTGAACTATTGGCATGAACAAAAAATGAAAATATTGTATTTTTCTGAAAAATGCTGTTCCATCCACAGTGAAAATTACTGTTAGAAAAAACAATTATTGACCATAATTTAATATATATTCCCTATAAAATTTCTAAGGCAACTAGTCTGTCTTCTCTCTTTTCTCACATCCCCCATGTCCCATCTAATATTTCATTTCACATTCATTGCATCCTCCTCCTAATATCCTTTTTACCACCTGCATCGATCACTGATTCTTTCATTCAGCAAACATTACAAAAATCTACTGATGTGCCAGGCATTAGGCTATGCACCAAAGATCCTAAATGAACAAGACACAATCCCTGCTTCCAAGGAATTTATAACATGACTACATACCATAAAATAGTCTAAGAGCTATGACTGAAGATGGTAGGTGTATAGACTGGGATGAAATGATAAGCCAGGACAGGTTGCAGGGGATGCCACCCATAGTCATGTGTATTCACTGAGAGCTTGGAGCATAAATGGCCCCATTTTTTTGAGGTTCATTGAAGAGTAAGAATCATGCTGGATCAAGGGGATTATGTGTGGGGTGGCAAGGTTTGCATATAAAAAGAAGACTGTAAGGGAGTATATGGTAGGCACCCAATGAGTGGTTCAGATATTAATCAATGCTACAGGAAGGAGTTTAGAGGAGGCAAAGATTTTTTCTATCCCAAATGGTAAGAGGAGAAAAACGTGTGTGTCTATGTGTCCATGTGTGTATGTGTGTGTGTGTGTGTGTGTTGCTGGAGGTAGGGACTGGGGTCTAATGAGGAGGAGCTCCAGTGGGAGACCAGCATAGCAATGTGGTGTCTAAGCAACCATGAACAGAGCAGTCTGGCAGTAAGGGCAGAGGAGAAATTGAGACTAAAATTGTTCAAACAAGTTGGAATCAGACTGTGGAGAATCTTGAACATCAGGAAAAAGAGTTTGAGTTTTAACCCATAGGTAATAAGCGAGTCTCTGAAGATGCCGGGTGAGAGGCATGAAAAATTAGTCTCGTGGGCTGAGGGTAAGTTAAGACACTTCTCACTAACACGTTTAAAGAATTTATTGAAATGTCTTATATAAACTTCATATCTGCCCAATGAACTGGTAAGCTTCTAGAGAATAATACCATATGCCATACTTTTCTTTTAATGGCCCATTGATCCTAGCACTGTGCTATACTCATATGGAAATTCAATGTGTATTTTTTGAACAAATGAAGCTCTTTTAAACAAACATCAGAAGTCTGTTAAGTGTGAATCCACATCCTCCTGTGTCCTACAAAGCTGGAGGCTGTGCTATTGTCCACACTCATGAAAGAGGTGAGTTTGTGACAAAAACAAGGAGGAGGTAGAAGTTTCCCCCTTGGGTGGTGGCGGAGTTGATTCTCGCCGTAGTAGCAGCTCCAGTGGCAGTAATTGTGACTATTGGGGATGGCAGCTGCAGCAGGCATTGGACAGCAGGCCCAGAGGTTTTTCCAGAGCTTCTCAGATGCTCAGATTGTCAAGGACCCCCGGGCCGCATTAGAGAAGCTGACTGAGGCTTTGGAACAGAAACCTCATGATGCACAATATTATTGTCAAAGATCCTATTGTCATATTTTTCTTGGGAACTACAGTGATGCTACTGCTAATGCAAAGAAGATTCTCGAACTCAATCCAAATACTTCTACCACTATGCTGAGAAAAGGGATATTTGAATACCATGAAAAAAATGGCTACTGCTACTGCTCTGGAAACTTTTACAGAAGAACAAAAATTAGAGAGTGCAGATGCTGATTTCAGTGTCTGGATTAAAAGGTGTCAAGAAGCTCAGAATGGATCAGAATCTGAGGTGTCTACACCCCAGCAGACTCATCAGTCAAAAATCAAGTATGACTGGTATCAAACAGAATCTCAAGTCATCATGACACTTATGATCAAGAATGTTCAGAAGAATGATGTAAATGTGGAATTTTCAGAAAAAGGGCTGTCTGCTTTGGTGAAACTTCCATCTGGAGAGGATTACAATATGAAACTGAGACTTCTTTATCCTGTAATACCAGAACAGAGCACATTTAAAGTACTTTCAACAAAGATTGAAATTAAAATGAAAAAGCCAGAGGCTGTGAGATGGGCAACAGAAGAGGGGCAAGGAGATGTGTCTAAACCAAAACAGTTCATAGCGGATGTAAAGAATCTATTCTCATCATCATCTTGTTAAACAAGAAATTGGGATAAATTGGTTGGCGAGATCAAAGAAGAAGAAAAGAATGAGAAGTTGGAGGGAGATGCAGCTTTAAACAAATTATTTCAACAGATCTAAACGTGCCATTAACAAATCATTTATGGAGTCTGGTGGTACAGTTTTGAGTACCAACTGGTCTGTTGTAGGTAAAAGAAAAGTTGAAATCAACTTCCTGATGATATGGAATGGAAAAAGTACTAAATAAATTAATTTACTTTTGAAAGAAAGAAAGAAAAAAGGAAGAAAGGAAGAAAGAGAGAGAAATAAGAAAGAAAGAAAGAAAAGAAGAAAGAAAGAAAGAAAGAAAGAAAGAAAGAAAGAAAGAAAGAAAGAAAGAAAGAAAGAAAGAAAGAAAGAAAGAAAGAAAGAAAGAGAAATGAGGAGAAAATACATCCTCTACCATTCAGTTGAGCTCTGTCCTTCGTGACAGTTTCCATTTGGTTGTTCTCTTCTTTCAGCTTCCTTAACTCTCATTTCACTATAAGAGACTATGTATATAACCAGAGACATTCAATTTTCCACAGACATATTTCCTTCTTTGGGGCGAAAGCTGTGCAGATCTCAGTATCATATGGGTACCCAATGCTGAAAATTTGTCAAACCCAAGTTTGAAACCCAGCTCCAGGCTTGCTCTGGGCCCTGGCAGCCTATATGAATTCAGAGCAGGGAGAGGCCCCTGCTGGTCCCAGGCCAAGAGGCAAGAAGCATGACCCCTGGCCATTTGTGTTGGAGGCTAAATCTGGAACATGATAACAGTGCTTCTGTTCTTAGCCACATACATCCAAAGGTGGCCCAAGTGTGCCTCTCCCTCTGAGAGAAATTTCAAACCCTCTCTTGGCTTGATAGTACTTTCTAACTAGTTTCAATGTTAAGTTTAAGTACAAATGTTCTCATTAAACTAGTCTAGACTCTTCTCTAAAAAAAGAGCATATTAAATAATATCTCAGCATCTGTAAGGTATTTTGTCTAATCCAATCCTCACCAAAGACTTTTTATAAGGTAACACAATGATGTGGAACAATCCTAGTGATGCACCAGCAATATATATGTAAAATGTGTGTGTGTGTATATGTAGGCAATGTATGTGTGTGCATGTAAGTAAATGCCTTCACGAAGATCACACAGTCATAAAATGGCAGTGTTCTTAAGGACTCTAAATAGTTCGTTGGAGCTTTGATACTTTGTCTCTCACTGAAATTCAGAGGCCACTTCTAATTAATAGAACTTTTATTCAAAAAGCACTTGAGCCTTCATAATTCACTTCTTGAGACAATATCAATATGTGTTATAGAATTATAGCCATTTGCTTGTGGTTTGTATAAATGCAAGTCCCTTTTTTTGACTCAGGAAAGAGAAACAGAATTCACTGTGCCCGAGGGCCCTCCGGATCAGAAAGTGGAGCTGAGTGTCTCTCTGGTGAACCAGAGGTTCAAGGCAGAGCTTGCCGACTCCCAGTCCCCATATTACCAGGAGCTAGCAGTGAAGTCCCAACTTCAGGTGAGTGGACCCCGCCCGCACAACCACAGTTAAGTCACGACTGAGAATCTGGGAGCCAACAGGACATAAACACTTCTGGCTAACAGTTCCAACTTCTTGTGACCAGGCATTCATTTCTAACCATCAGAAAGAAAACAGTAACTACAGTGGGTCTCAAAATCTTAGGACGAAAGGATCTCCAGGGAAGCTTTTCATTCCAGCTTCTCCGTTCTTACAGCAGTCCCTCCTCATTCACAATTTTGCTTTCCACATCTTCAGTTACTCATGGTCAACCCTGGTCCAAAATATTAAGTGAGAAAGTCCAGAAATAGACAATTTATAAGCTTAACGTAACATCATCAGGTCAAGAATGCCCTAACACTATGTCACAATGCCTACATCATTTGCCTCACTTCATCTCATCACATAGGCATTGTATCATCTCACATCATCACAAGAAGAAAGGTGAGCACAGTCCAATAAGATATTTTGAAAGAGAGAGACCACATTCACATAACATTTATTACAGTATATTGTCATAATTGTTCTATTTTATTATTGGTTATTGTTATTAATATATTACTGTACCTAATTTATACATTATACTTTATCATAGGTATGCATGTATAGGCAAAAACATAGTATATATAGGGTTAGGTACTATCCGAGGTTTCAGGCATCCACTGGGAGTCTTAGAAAGTATCTCTTGAAAATAAGGGAGGACTACTGCATTTGCATTTAGATTTTCTTTAAATGTTAGTAGATTTTTAAATCTCATTCAACTGAAAGCTGCTGTGCAGATATTCTATATGTCTAAATGACCATTATGGTGATGGTTTACATGGGTATATATTTATAGACAAATTCATCAAGATGTATATATTAAATATGTACAGCTTTTTATATCTCAATCATACTTCAATAAAGGATTAAAATAAAATAAAATGACCACATAGACACCAAGTAAAGAACATACTGGGTTCAAATATTAATTTTATTTCATAATATTTTTTCTTTACATAATATTTCCATTTTTGCAGTTTGATGCAATTAAAAGACATGATATTTTTTCTAGGTGATAAGTGGAAGGCAATTTTATTATCCATGTTATCAATTACTAAACTGAGCAGCCTTTCCATGATGTCTCTTCCATCTCTGACCATCATGATATGTCTGTCCTTGATTAAATTCAAATGCTCTTCAACTCCCTGAAAGACATTAAATAAACCCAACTGCTACGCTGAGCATGGCATCTATATACCATAAGATCCCTGCCTTCCTTTCCAGCCTCATTTTATACTAGTTCCCTATCATTCCCTTCCCTTGCATTCTAGTTTGCAGAAATACAAACTCTTTGTAAATTTTCCTCACATTTACCCTTTACATGTGCTGTCTTTTCTCTCTAGAATGCCCTTCCCCAAGTCTCATTTTAGGTACCTGATCATGAAAAATTCCTTCTACCCATTCTGGGTTCAGTTCCTCTCTCCTGGGCTTGCTAATACTTGGTGTCCATTGCAAGCACAACACTAATCAGCCCGTCTTGAGATCGTTTGTTCGCCTGTCTATGGCCTTTGCCATCTCTTTTCCTTTCCCCTCACCTGCCACCCTCACCACCACCAGGCTGTGAGCTTCCCCTTGAGAGAAGAAACTGATCCTTTCACCTCTGAAGCCCAACCTGCTAATACAAGCTTGAGATGCAGTTAACTACTATAAATGCAACTGAAAAATCGAAGCATCCATGAGATTACAGAACCATGAATGAACTACATTTATGGACAGCCTGGGTGCACATGAATCTTACTCAGCACGGCCAGGGAACAAACGGGGCCCCACTTCTCCTGCTTGGTGAATTTAATACTTACCTCCTCTCACGTGGAGAAGAGATGAGTAAATGAAACATTCTTAACCTCCAGCCTCTCTTCGCATCAGCATTTAGTTTAAAACTTTAAAGAGACAAACTTTAAAGAGAAAGTATCAGCATGGGGTATTTACGAACCAGAGAAGTACTTAGACATGGATTATTAGATACAATGAATTAAAGAATAGTTTGTTAACTTTTCCATTTTTTCTGTGAAATATTCTTTTCAGCAAATCCTTAGTGTAGTCAAAGTAGCTTCAAAATAGGATAATCACTCTTCACTGACCTGTCATCAATTTTCTAAGCACCTAAAACAACCTGATATATAATAATGCAAATGTATTGAGATTTTTTTTTAATTTGAATTCTAGCCCTGTTTCTGCCAAAAGTTAGCTGTGAGAATTTGGGGCACACTAATTTTCCCTGCCCTTAATTTCTTCACTAAGAAATTACAGAAGATGACCTCATAGTCCCTTTCCAAGTCTAATCTGTTGTGTATAGAAATAACAGCTAGTACTGTTATTAATGTTATATATATATAAACTCATTTAATTTTTCATGCAATGCTATAATTAATATTATTCCCCCTTTTTAAAAGAGGAAACTGAGGCGCAAGAAGATTAATATGCCCAGATAACTACCTATTATCTGGCAGAGCCAAGATTCCAATCCAGGCAGCCTAGCACCAGAACTCTTTTCTTAACCACGATCCTATGTTTCCTATTTTTCCCAAATATATATTTATGATGAAAGAACTATCATGTCGTCATTAAGTGGGCATGCCCCTTCTGGACTCTGAAAAACTTATTAGCAGAAGAAGAGTATGTCTTGCCCAGTCTTGTTCCAGAGACCCATTGATTCATTCCTGCTGGGTCCATTTGCACAGTCACTGATTTCTCCCAGATGGAGCCCCTCCCTCTGCTTGTAGCATCTAGTCCCTTCCCAGGCTCCTGAGCAGGGTCTCGACTACCCCACAGCCTGCCCTCTGATAACCAGTTAGCCCCACCACAGCCCCAGGCCTTCGTTAGCACAACCATTTGGGACTAATCAGGAATTAATGGACAGTGCTTAGTGGTAATTTAATTTCCACAATAAACCTAATGAGCAATTTAATACAAATGTCAAAAGGAATCACTTTACTTGTTGTCTGAATGCTTTCTCCTGTGCAAACATTCATGAGAACTCAACACTGGCTGCCTTTTTATAGCCCTGTTAACTTACATTGCAGCAAAATCGGGGAGGCCCCTGTGCATTTAGCATTATTAATAAGGTTAACTGAGCACTTAATTACCAATTTAGTGGTTAGTGCTCCATGATTGGAAGGTCCCTAGAAGATTATTTAGCAAAATTAACTGAGGCTTTTGTCATCTCCTCCTTAGATGCCTTCTACACACTCCTAAGCAAAGCTGATTCTTAATCAATCGCAGATAGGTTCACAAAGCGGGCATGGACACAAGCAATAACTCCCCTCCGCCTGAGCCAGTGCATGGAGCACTCCTGTTGAGGCGAGTGGCTGTCCCCAGCAGTGCTCCCTGTTGCAGATGCTGAAGCTGTGGAGCTCTCCAGAGGCAACTCTGTGCTTGATTGACTGTTTTCAGACATATAACAGTGCCTTTAGAATCCTGGACAAGAGAGGGATGATTCACTGTCTGAATCGCCTGCTGCAGAATTTGCAGCTCCGATTTAAGCATTCAGTTCCTGGTGCTGTCACTGGAATGACATGACAAATTCCCCGAGGCCCCAACGCTGCCCCTCCTGTTCCAGGAGGCCAGGGCAGACCTAGAGCATGTACTCAGCCTTTGCTTCCTGCCCGCAGAATAAAGCCCAGCTCTGCAGAACCCAACCTCCTAGTTCTTCTCTGTTGAGCCCATGACAGGGTGTGGGTGGAGGCATGGAAACTTCCTATCTAGGTTCCTCTATGAGGCCTTCATCTTGTCCTTCCCTCCACTGAGTCTTTCAGAAATGACCATCTGAAAGCTTGATCTGCCCTTGCCAGACTCTATGCTGTGTGGCCACTGGGGAAATAAGAAAAAACTGGGCCCTCAGTAGCTAGTAACCCAGTAGGAGAGGTAGAGAATAAGCAAGTAAATACACAATATCACTACCTACCTGCCCACCTGTATGCCAGGCATTTGTTACTTGCCAGTTATCCCTTACAGCAATCTTATAATGTATGTATTGTTATTACATTTTGGCTGAGGAGACCAAAATTCAGAGATATTAAACAATAAACTCAGAGTCTTACAAATATAAAGGAGCAAAGCTGATATTTAAATCCAGGCCTACACAAATGTCTCCTCTTCCCCCAAAAGCTGAGCTGCCTTCATCACTGAAGTTCCTATAAGGAACAAAACTAGTTTTAGTATTGGCACAAGAAAATATAATTAAAAGGTAACTCAGTCAGCTTGGGAAAAAAAAAAAAACACTCCCAAGCCCAATATAAGTGATTTGGGGATTATCTGTGCATCACTGCTCTAGTCCTTGGCATGGTAATGCAGAACTGGCAGTCACTTTAGATACAGTGACAACACAGTGGCATGTTGATGCATTTAGAGAATAAAGAGATGCACTCAACTCAATCAAACAAAATTTGCAGAGTCCCTACCATGTGAATGACAATCTACTAGATACCAGAGAAGTGGGAGAGAGATAAAGATGAATAAACAAGACCTGGCCCCTGAGGCCAAGGAGCATAATCTCAGTGAGGGAAACTGACATGTACTTCACACATCTTTATGGGGCCTACCGAAATAATTTCTAGAATAGTAGAGAGAAGAAATCATTGAAATAATTGACTTTGGGTCCCTACAAATGCTTTTCAATAGAGGTGTTTGAGCTGGCTTTGAAAATGGGCATGGGGAGAAGCAGTCAATGAGCAATTGCATCTTGGACCAAGGGAAAATAATTCATGGGAGCCTGGAGAAAGAGAAGTGCATGTTGTATGTGGGGAAGGACAGGGGACAGTTTGGTGTCAATAGAGGACATGATATTAGCCAAGGGGAGAATGATGACAAGGAAGTGTAAATGCAATGATAAGGTACCTGCAAGGGGGTGGGGGAGGGCAACTGTGCAGATTTTGGCAGGTCTTAAATGCTGCTCTAAAGAATTGGACATTAGTCAGTAGGCAACACAGCCCAGCAAGGGATTTTTAGCAAAGAGCAACAGGTATAGAATGATTAACTTAGAAAAAAATTATAGTCAGGGAGATAACTCCTCCCTTCCCCACTCAAACACACCCAGAAAACCATTTCTTCTTCCCTCCTGCACCACACACACATAAACTCATTTCAGCTGTGCAGGGAGAGAGACAGGGAGGGTGTGCCAGCCCTGAGAATAAGAAAGACGTGATAGAAACGAAGATGTTGTGGAATTCAAACCAACGGAGATTGGTGGCTGCACGTGAGAGGCATAAAGAGAAGGTATCTAGGGGTGCTGAGCTTTGGGGGATGGAAGATGATGGGTGCTCATCACGCTGACTGAGGTAGACAGCCTGGGGGAAAAGGCAGATTTGAGAGGAAAAGAGTGACTCTGGGCGGGGCAGATTTAGTTAGTGGCAAATGTTGAGGTATCCCTGTGAAGAACTGAAAGCTGTGAGTTAGGTGATTATTGAAGCATAGAAAAAAAATGAGACTCCCCCAGCAAGAGGGAGAGGGCAGAGGGGACAAGGAAGAGAGGACAGAGGTGGGTGTCTGCTCACCTGTTCAGCCTCCCCCTTCACCCTGCTCTCCCTCCCAAGCTTCACCACCATCCTTTCCTCTTAGTCTCTCTTGCCTCCTCCCAGCCTTCCAAAAGGAAAGCTGGATGGGCCAGCACAGGTCTATGTGACAGTGTCTCAAGGGTCTCGCACAGTGCCCACAGTCAAGCTCAGGGATAAATGGGAGTGGGTGAGGCGAGGAAGCTGAAGATGGGAGCCTGCAGGCTCCTAATGTTTAAAGTATAGAGTGGAGACAGGAATCAGGTGGAGCAAAGAAGACTGAGAGAGTGGTCAGAGGGGTAGAAGAAGAACCAGGAAAGAGCAGGACACTGTGGAGGAGGAATGGAAAATGCTGCTGGATTTGGAGAGACAGTGGCTTGGAGAGAACCAGGGGCAGAAGCCAGGCCGTGGTGGGCTGGGAAGTTGTTGGGTATAGCAATTGTAAAGTATTCTGATAACAGGCCTCAGTAGCAAGGTCAAATTAATTAAGATTTATTGTGAAGCCCAGATGAATCTAAGAACAATTCTAATCATTAGATTACCATTTTATTTAGGTGTAGCAGCCATTTTGAATTTAATAATTCCTTTAACATTATATTTTCTGAACCATATAATTCATAAAATATTGTGGTTAAAATAGTATAGTCACCTATAGTTAGTTATGGTCAGAAAATATTATTTTCTGCGTGTATAAGTGAAAATCCTATAGCTTACAAATGCCACCTTAATTTCATATTTTATGTAACCATCAAAGCAAGTCAGAACTACGCAATTACAGCTTTTAAATAAATAGCAAAATACTTTCCCATGGGTTTCAGAAACAACTGAAAACAAAGATTTTGACCTCATTCATTGTTTCAATTTTCCACTTGCAGCTTTTCCCCCTAACTCATCAAAATTGTTTAGGCTTTTTCAGCTGGGTAAGATCTGACCCAGTAGAACCAAAGAGTATTTCATAAATTTCTTTCTCTTTGCAGATGCAAAAGATATTCAAGAAACTTCCAGGATTCAAAAAGATCCATGTGTTAGGATTTAGGTAAGTAAGAGAATCAAACTTTTCCCAATTTTTAAATTACTTTCTCCCTATCCTGTTCTTAAAAGCAATGTCATGAGAATTATAAGGTCCCTTTTCCCCAATTGTTTGGTTCTACCAAATCCTGGAAACTAAATACATTCCAGATAAAAGAATTATCTAATTAGAACATAACTCTAGGTGATTTTTAAGGGGTAGCACAGAAGCTATATTCCTTTCTTCTTACAGGAATCTGAAATACTGCTCTCAGCAGAGAGCTCATCTGCTGTCCTTGGCAATGTTGTTATTAATGAATCTCTTAGAAAAATACCTCAGTAGAGACAGATCAAAAAAAAGTAGCAATTAATTGCCTTGGTGTCTGATTGCCTGGTTTCCTATCAAAAGTTAAATATCATCACCATTTAAACAAATCATGCTGCCTAAAGCAAGACAGGTGAACCTAATAAAAAAATGGTCCCTATAGGGGTAGGGGAGCTGAAAAATGGGGTGTACAAAAGCAAGAATGGAAGCAAGACTCCCCAAAATATACCTTTTATATTGACATCTGAACCATGGTAATGCATTACCACTCAAATATTATTAAATTAAAATTTTAAATAAAAGAAATAAAACCATAAAAGAGTGTCACACTAAAGCAGAGCTTGATAATGTTCCTGTGGCTTTGGCCCAAGCAGGCCATTGGGATACAGTAGTATCCCAATGCTAATGTGAGTTCATGATTTTGAGCAAAAATTTTTACATTTGTCTGCAGATGGGGTCATACTACGGTATTTTTTAAAACATGCCACAGAGTAAATATCAGCCCTGGTATGAGCTGAATGAGATTCCACACTGTGAGAGGGGTTTGTAAATCAGGGAGAGTAGGTCTCACCAGAAGTCCTCCTGGTTCCTTCACTGTCTGTTGTCTTAAGACAAGAAGGCACACAGAACAAGGGCTTCACAGATTCAGAAAGAATAGTTTTAGGGAACTCTCCCCATTTGTTTCTTCCAAAGCTCTGAGTTTTGTAACTCCAGAGAAAGAAAATACTGAAAAGTGAACGTTATAAGAGATGAAACCCTTAATATTTACCAAAGCAGACTCATTTTTCTTTATTTCAAGATGTTGCTCTGATGTATTCCATGTGAAATCAGATGGATTAGAGAAAAATAAATGTTGATAGGAAAATATTTTGCATAGGTGGCAAGGCCTTCTGAATAAACCACTGCAGTTGAAGAACAAATTTCTAATTTAAAGCTGAAAGAAATACTAGGCACAGTTCTCTTGGTGAATATTCAAATGCTCATTATCCCCGCTCTTCAATAAATGAAAATCTAATTGAAAAAAAATATATTTCAGAAGAAAAACAAAATATTAGGTGATGAAATTTTGCAAGGTTAAAATTTTAAATATATATGTCTTGAAGCTGATCCTTTCCCAAATGTTTATCTCCATTAAGATTTATTATTATTAATATTTTTGCCAAAGATGCTTATAAAGTAAGTTTGATCACATTTTTCCAAATGGTTTTCATTATGACATGAAAACTTAGTCCATCAGAAAATATGTTGACCCCTGAATACAATAAATGATATGCAAACTTTTAATCATTAATAACAATGCTCAAGATATTATAAAGTAAACTTATTATGAAAGGAATTGCTTTCTTGTGGGGCCAGAAGAAGACCTAAAACCCATAGAAGACCTAAAACCCTATCAATCTCCTGGTACTGTCTTTCCTCCAGCTCATTTCCATAAAGGTTGATTTATAATTTAACAAGTACTTTTATATCAGTGACCTCATTTGATTCTCTCAACATAACTGAGAAGGAATTAGAATATCTATTCTTAACAAAATTATGAAGATGAACAGTGAAAAATCCACTTTAAATGTTACTTTATCTTTTATAGCAAAAGTAGAAAACTATTAATAATCATTCAATCTAGTTGGAGGGTATACTCCTTCAATGACTTGTGCACAAATTTTCATAGCAGCTGTATTTCTAATAGCCAAAAACTGGAAACAACCCAAATGTCCATCGACAGTACAACAGACAAACAAATTATAGCATGTTCTTACTATAGACTACTTCTCAACAAACAATGAAATATTGGAATACACAACAACATGGGTTCATCCCAAAGTATCTATGTTGAGTGAAAGAAGCTGAACAGAAGTATGATTTCATTTATGATAAATTCTAGAAAATGCAAACTGATGTATAGTGAAAGAAAATGGATCAGTAAACAGACATTTGCAGAACACACTACCTAAAAACTTCAGAATATACATTCTTCTCATCAGTACATGGAACATTTTCCAAGATAGATCATATGTTAGGCCACAAAACAAATTTTTAAAAATTAAAATCATGCCGTGTAACTTCTCAGACCACAGTGGAATAAAACTAGACATTAATTCCAAGAACTATTACAACTATACAAATACATGGAAATTAAACAACCTGCTGCTAAATGATCCTTGGGTCAATGATGAAATCAAGATGGAAATCAAAAAATTTTTCAAATACAATGACAAAAGTGATGCAAGCTACCAAAATCTCTGGGATACAGAAAAAACAGTGCTAAGAGGGAAGTTCATAGCATTAAATTCCTATATCAAAAATACAGAAATATCACAGATTAACAACCTAAGGTCACACATCAAGGAACTATAAAATGAACAAACCAAATCCAAAGCTAGCCAAAGAAAAGAAATAGTAGAGATCAGAGCAGAACTAGACAAAATTGAACAAAAAAATACAAAGGACAGATGAAACAAAAAGTTGGTTCTTTGAAAAGATAAGCAAAATCATTAGACCACTAGCTAGATTAATGAGGAATAGAAAAGAAAGGATTCAAATAAGTTCAATCAGAAATGAAAAAAGGAGACATTATAACTGATACCACAGAAATACAAAATATCATTCGAGACTACTTTGAAAACCTCTATGCACACAAATTAGAAAATCTAGAGGAAGTGGATACATTTTTGGAGACAAATAATCTCCCAAGCTTGAATCAGGAAGAAATAGAAATCCTGAACATATCAATAGTGAGTAATGAGATTGAAAAAGTAAAAAAAAAAAAAAAAATCTCCCAATTAAAAAATGTCTAAGACCAGATAGATTCATAGCTGAGTTCTACAGATGTACCAAGAAGGACTGGCACCTATCCTAGTGAAACTGTTCCATAACATCCAGAAGAAAGGAATCCTCCCTAACTCATTCTACAAAGCCAATATCACCTTTATATCAAAACCAAGAAAGAATACAACAACAACAAACTATAGACCAAAATCCCTCATGAACATAGATGCAAAAATTATCAACAAAAATACTAGCAAATCAAATCCAATGGCACATCAAAGAGGTAATTCAATATCATCAAGTGGGTTTCATCCCAGGGATGCAAGGATGGTTCAACATATGCAGATCAATAAATGATTCTCCACATAAACAGAATTGAAAAAAAAAAAACCATATGATCATCTCAGTAGATGCAGACAAAGCATTTGATAAAATCCAGCACCCTTATGATAAAAACCCTCAAAAAAAACCCACAACAAACTAGGCACATATGACAAACCCACAGCCAACATCATACTGAATCAGGAAAATTTTAAAGCATTCCCCCTCAGAACTGGAACAAGACAAGGATGCCCACTGTCACCACTTCTATTCAACATAGTACTAGAAGTCCCAGCCAGAGCAATCAGGCAGGAGAAAGAAATAAAGGACATAAGAATCATAAAAGAGGAGGCTAAACTATTCCTGTTTGCTGATGGTATGATCTTATAGCTAGAAAATCCTAAAAACTCCTCCAAAAGACTCCTAGAATTGATAAATAAATTTAGGAAAGTCTTAGGTTACAAAATTAATGTACACAACTCAGTAGCATTTCTATACATTAATAACAGTCAACCTGAGAGTCAAATTAAGAACTCAATACCATTTTTAATACCTGTGAAGAAAATAAAATACCTGGGAATATACTTAATCATAGAGGTAAAAGATCTCCATAAGGAAAACTACAAAACACTGATGAAAGAAATAACAGATGACACAAACAAATGGAAAAACATTCTGTGTTCATGAATTCAAAGAGTCAATATTGTTAAAATACTGTTCATACTTCCTGAAGTGATTTACAGATTTAATGCAATATCCATCAAACTACCAGCATCATTTTTCACAGAACTAGAAAAAACAATCCTAAATTTCATATGGAACCAAAAACGAGCCCAAATAACCAAAGCAATCCTAAACAAAAAAACAAATCTGGAGGCATCACATTACCTGATTTTAAATTATAGTACAAGGCCACAGTAACCAAAACAGCATTGTACTGGTATAAAAATAGACATGTAGATCAATGGAACAGAATAGAGAATCCAGGAATAAAACCATATGGCTATAACTAACTAATATTAAACAAAGCAGACAAAAACATATACCGGGGAAAGGACACTTTATTCAATAAATGGTGCTGGGAAAATTGGATAGCCACATGCAGAAGAATGAAACCAGATCCCTGTCTTTTACTATATACAAAAATTAACTCTAGATAAATTAAAGACTTAAGGCCCCGCCCAGAAGATGGCGGATGAGAAACACCGCCAGACAGAGTGTCTCTGAAGAAAAGACAGATTCTAGAAGAAATTAGAAGAAAGAAGCAAGAAGACGAGCCTACATCGGATGAGGGTCGGCAGGAGGAGTACCTGAGACCACGGGACACTCCACGGGAGGAGGTCGCGGAGGAGAACTGGAAGCTGGGACCCCCAGAGCAGCCCGGAGACCAGCGGGAAGGGTAGGTGGATCTGCGGTTCCCCTCCCCTGCATCCCGGACTGCTGGTGGGCTCCCCAGCAAGTGTAGGGACCTGCGGACACCAGCCCAGCGACAACCGCCGCCAGTGAGCAGTAAGCCAGTAGCAGAAGCGGCACCAGGCTCCCAACTCCCTCGGGGCACCTCTGTGTGCACAGACCCGAGCCGCATGGCAGACGCCATATTGCCTCCTCCTCCCCTCCCCCGACCCTATCCGCGGCTGCCCAGAGAGACAGAGAGACAATATAGCCACCAGCCGGAGGCACCTCCAGGGAACGGGACCTTCCCTTTTGGGGCCCTACAGCTGACTAAGGGGAACTCAGACTGTGAGCTCTCTGCCTGCCAGCCCTACCAGGTGCTGCTGGCACGGTGATCCCAGGAGAACCGGGCAGAGCCTGAGGTTGAGAGACATAGACCCAGCTTGGGCTCCCTGTGGGTGAATTGGGACAGGCACGCGTCTCCCTGGTGGGGACAAAGTTTGAACTCTGGGACCCAGAGGTCAGACCTGCAGACCACATCC